>CM023534.1:15286301-15458801 GCA_013350335.1 Chimonanthus salicifolius | reverse complement strand
GCTGGGAGTATGTGAAATTTCTAGTATAAACTAATTGCTTCACAGCATTTAGTTTAAGGGAGGGAATGAAGGAGTTTACTGCAGTTTTTCTGTTAGAATAAAGTCCTAGCCTTTAGGGACATCTAACTGTATTTGAATTGTTCCAAGTTTCTGTTACCACTTGGCATTATTTCCACCAAGTGGGCTGTTTTTTCGTTTCTGTTAAAATCCTGTATTGAATGGCTATTTAAGCCAAAGTTATTGTTAATAAAATCAATTCAATCCAGCTTGTTGTGTTCTTGTTCTTAGTTTCATTTTAGATCATAGTTCCCAACAAGGACATCAAGCAGTCACCACTAGGTTCTTCACAAAATGCAAGTCTTAGGCCTCTTCTCTCGATGATTTCTGGAACTTTTCCATATCTGAAATCCTTAGGGCCTGAAAAGAGTGCATTAGACTTTTCTAGTTTTTGGTTTCCGTCTCTCTCAGGTGTAATGGGTTTTAGAGGTTTTTCTTTTCATGTACTGTGCTTATTTGTATTGGCATCTCTGGCCATCTTTTTCTATTAATATAATGGGTGGCTATTTAGATACCTCACTTTTCTTTTAAGAGATCACGCTTCAAAAGTTTGTATGAAAATTACCATTTTGTCCCTCAATTTTTTTAAAAAGATGGTTCCTCCCTATAAACATGAGGGGCAAAATGGTAATTTCACATGAAATTTTGAAATGAGGTGTCTTTTAAAATAAAAGTGGAGTGTCTAAATGGCTACCCAATATAATAATCATTTCCGAAAAAAAAAATCTGACCAGATGGATAAAATAGAACCATTGAATGATGTTTTCAAACCTAAATGGTTCACTTAAATGTTCACTCAAATCCAATGGGCACACTCAAATTCCCTACAATACATCATATAAATGTCACCATCATCACGACGAGCAACGGAGCAAACGAAATGCAGGTTCATGATTTTTCACGTTTTGCTTATTATCTTTTGATTTATAATTTTATATACCTTTTTACTTGTTTCTGGGTTTCAACAACAACATTCATCCTTGGAACAAATGGAATTGAAATCATTTCTAGCATAAAAGTGGACAGAGCAATAATATTATTAACATTAACCAAATTGCCAGAGGCAGGCATGGGAGACATTGGCCAACAACACTACCAGCCACTTATTTCCCTGTAGTGTTTGATTGATGTTTATTTACAAATTTCCCTTTTGGTTTATTGAATAGAAGATTTATATTCAGGAAGGATGCTGGGGTTGAGGGATAAATCAAAAGCAATCAAGGAATGTGGAGAGAGTACAACATCCATGTCGGTTCCTGCATTCTCAAGCCTACTTTGGACGGGTACCACCTGCATAATTCAATTAAAATAAATTATGGGTTTTAGGAAGGTTCTAATATCACATATTCTTTTAAATCTATGAACAAATGCATTCATATGTTCATATATACATGCAAGAGAGCTTCTCCATACACCATGGTTTACCATGCCATTCAACTTTTTAAGACTTAGCATGGTAGATCCAATCAGAAGGTTCTTTTTTTGAAATTCAAGCAAAAAAATACATATTGATGCATGCAGTTTTGAATGTATACAACAAATTCGCCACATGCATCCAAACCCTAAATTTTTTAAGCTGCCGAAATTATTTTATACTCCTGATTGGCAGAATTGAAAGGCATGAAGACAAAATCGGACACAGTTCACATGTTCCTATCTAGATCAAACTCCATATGCCCTATTTTTATGAAAATCACACAAAGGGGAATACTAATTGTCAAATTGGTAGATAGAAAGTGAGAGTATATACAATAGGAAGGTCCAACTTAACAAGCGGATGTCTACCAACTGACAACACGGGTTTGGGACTCACTAATGTGCATGCAGGCCATACTTGGTGGATGTATGCATGCATATGGTGTTTTTTTTTGTGTAATGAATGTACATCATCATATGGTTTGTTACACTGTTTTTTCAAAAAAAAAAAAAATTAGTTTTACCTCCCCTTGTTGTTGAGTTTCATAAACAAAAATATGCACATACATTACATGGTTTCATCGATGCACCGTAAAATGCAGAAAATGAGTAGCATAATGATGATGCTTTACCTTATTTGGTTCTTTGAATGAGTTCTCATCCATCACATTGCTGGACGTCAGTACAATCTTCACTGATCCATCTAGATTGACATATTTAGGATCCAAACCAACCACAGATATCTTAAGGTTTACAATGTCACTGCCAAAGTTAACAATCTGCAAAAACATTCATTCTGCTCAGTGAAAGCAATTTTGCAAAACCCAAACAAATTAATTCACATAACAATCAATGAATAGTAATGGTGAGTTGCAAAGACAAGAGAATAGCAAAAGACAGTAATTCTACCACTTGAAGGAACATGTATAGAATGTGCCATTCCAAACTAGTGCCTGTTGTTTCAGGATCAAGAACGTCAATGTGGCAAGCAGTTCCAGCGACAGTTTTATTGTTGATTTATATGGAAGAGTGTGAAGGCGAAGGCGAAGACTGAAGAGAAGTAAATATCTGCAGGAAAATTGTTTTAATTGGCAAGGTAATATTGGTAAAGTGGTTATTCGACAAGAACAAGGAGGCAAATTTTTTCAGATTCTGGAAGAGATTAGGAGGCTCGTATGTGCTGGTGGAGAGCAAAAAAGGGAGCGGCTGAAATGGAGAATGATTCTGAAGGTAGTTCAAGTGCAATGGGATCAGTCCAAAAAGAGGTAAACAAAGATCAGCAGGTATTTAGAGGAGTATTTCATGATGATCAAGGTATGCAGGTTTGCTTTTAATGAAGCAGAGTTGTTGGTAATTAGAGAAACATTAAAGATATCAAATTTTTCCGACCATGCAGATCAACCAGGAACTCTGTTGAGCCGATCAAGCCCGGTTGCTTACCCACTCACTAGGTTGGTTTAAACTAGGAGGTTCATCCCAGTTTGGGCTTGACTTGGTTGACTTGCAGGTTAGATTGACAACTTGGCCGAGACAACCTTGACCAGGCCGAGATGCATGAGGTTGGAGTTTGGGGGTAAAGGTGGAGAAAAAAAGGATCGTTGTTAATGAAAGCCTGGTGGAGGATGGGCAGAGGTATGGGTAAGATGGGAAAGATTTTTAAGGAGAAATTGAGATTGCTAATTGGTAAAGGTGACAATATTTTTTTGGATGGATCTTTGGTTCGGTGAGATACCCTTGAAGAAGTGTTTCCAAGGCTTTATAGGATTGCTAGTAATAGAGGAGCCATGGTTAACAATTGTTACGTGGTAGAGGGTTCACGAGATGGGTTATTGGTTTTAGGAGAGATTTTTGGACTTTTGAGTAGGAGAGTTTGATGAAATGACAGGCCTATCAAAACAGGCTATGAAGCACATGCAGGCCCAACTTGTATGTAAGAATAGCAACTGAAAACATAGGTGTCATGCATCTACGACCCTATATTCAATCTTGATATTCTAAGCATCAAATGATAATATTGAAGTAGCTTATAAATTCATTGTTTATTTTCCTTTGTGGTGGCGGTGGGGGGATATCTTCCTAGAGTTTTCCTCGTAATAGGGAAAAATAAATAAACTTAAATATGAAGAAATTCTTAATTTTGTGCATAAATGGATGGTTTCACAAAAAAAGTGAAACTTAGAGGCACTGCATTTATTTGCATAAATGCCAGCAAATTCTAAAGATATGCATGAGTATGCATGCACATATATACACATTAGTGCATATATACTTGCATAATTACATATATGAACACATAAATACCCATTAGCACCTATAAAATGACCGAAAGTCCAACCAGTTGTATCACAGCAGAGGTACAGCCCCAATTGAGCACCCATTAGGACACCAACATGCACTATGCTATGATGGACAAAGCTTACAAGACTGAGATAGTGAAGTCCATTTTTCCAAAATTTAGGACATACATGTTAATATGGATATGCTGTTCACAATGTATGTATCAATGATTTCATGATTTCTTACTTACCCATGATATTATATCAGTAAACTTGTAATAGATGGTTATCAATGGACAAGGACCTTTCTGAACCATTTTTCTTAAAAAAAATTCTCCAAAAAAAATAATAATTTATCAATGGACTAGTCCTTTCAAGGTCCTAGTCCACCAAGCATGCTAAATGTCAAATGTTCATACAGTGTTCTATAGTAAGATCTCTTTATATCCTTCTTTTTGTATGTTTCTTATGACAAGTATACTAAAACTGTTGTCAGTTTAAAATTACAAATCTAGGAAAACATGATTAGTCAAGGAATATCTAATAAAGTACCCTAAAAATATTGGGTATCCAACAACGGCATAGTCTCCAGCATGACACATCAAGCATAAACAACTGACCAGAAATCATATGTATGGTGAAAGGCCAAGGAAGAACAATTGTTGGCTTAAATTTCAACCGAAAATCAAGAGCAAGCAAGATGAACAGTTGTTCCAAATTGATGTAGGTGTCCTATTTTAGAGGCCCTCATGAGATGGTTATCATCACCATTTTAGTTGCATGCAATATACTTCAAATTCCTTTTTATCTGATCATCAACAATAGAAGCAAGTGGGCTGAAGTTGGCCTCACAACATGGATTTGAATTATATTGAAATTCAACCAATTGAGCTTGTTCGTTTCACTTAAATATAACATTTAGTCAATTGTTATGTACCCATGGAGGAGCAATATATCGGGACTTTAGGGAGAAATCTTTCCAAGTAAAAAAAAATTGGACTTGAACATAAGAAAGACACCCTAATTTGAAAAGTCCAAAGATGACGGAACAATATAATAAACTGAAAAAATGATCTACATTCTAAATGAGAATTACAGAAAGTGGAGTATAGATTTAGCTTAGAGTGGAGTACCTTTATCCTTAGGTAAAAGTTGTCAAAGCTTTGCCAAGTAATTGCAGAGGTGATCAAAGAAATGGAGGAGCTTGCTTGGACTGTGGCAGGAAGAAGGGTGCCGCCACTTGATTCCTTAAAAAATTGCTGTGCCCAATAGCTAGGAGTTCCATAAAGTTGCCATGAATTGAAGACGATCGCATCTGGGCTCCACCTTTACCATTGGAAGGTATCCAATTTTTAGCATGAATAGAATATAACTTACATAGGTAATTATTATTTCTTAAATGAACATTGATAATTATTTTTAATGTAAAACAAGAAAAAGGGTCAAACAGAACTATCAGATGAAGAAAAATCTAGAATAAAATGAAAAAAAAAAAAGTACCTACGGTTGTTGTCATTGACAAAAAGTGGCGCATAGCTGGCCATATCAACAACATCACTACATGGAAAAATTAAATCAAACGCAACTTATCAGCAACTAGTTGCTTAACAACAAATGGATGTAAAAAAAAAACACTAAGATGCATATAGGCTTTTCATGTTTTAAACTGAACAATATCTAAATAGTATGACTGAATGTATCAAGAAATGTACCAAGAATGAAGAGATATGCAGCATGGAAAAAAATATGACAAAAATCTCAAAGAAGTGGTACTCATTTTTCATTAAAAAAATTTAGTTATTTTAAAAAAAGAATTTACCACGATCACAAGAGAGCTTTGGTCCGCAAGATATCTGAATTATCTTTTCTTATCCAAAAGTAGGTTTCTGAAGATCTAAAGTTGAACTAAATTGAAATGCAACTAGTGTATGCTAAGGGCCCTGAGAATATACAGAATATTCTGGAATCCTGAGCACGTAGAGGAGAACAATTATTGTCATCATCATAGCCAAAATCCCATCTATCCGGGTTAGGTTTTTTCAGTTCTGCTTCTCCATTTAATCCTAGCATAAACAATGCATTCAATCACTCCACTATCAGCCATGTCTTTATCCATTCCCTCCACGTTTTCACTGGTCTACCCTTCCTACTAGTATCTACAACTTATAATCTCTCGATTGTACATACTAGAAATGTCTCTAGTCTTTTAATTACATGCCCAAACCACCTTAAACGAGTTTCTCTCAACTTGTCTCCTATTGGAGATATTTTTAAACTATCTTTAATGCGCTCATTATTAACTCTATCCTTTACATTAATGCGCTCATCACTAACTATTCTATTAATCCAACGTAACATGCGCATCTCCGTAACCCTAACTTTGTCTATTTGTTCTTTCTTATTGCCCAATACTCTGCTCCAAAGAGCATTGCGGGCCTGTAACCGTTTTATAGAAATGCCTCTTTGAGCAATGAAAGACTCTTTTATTGCACAAAACTCTACTCACATGTCTACATTTTGCTCACCCCTCTCCCATCTTATTAGCTATGTCTAAGTCCATTCCTCCAAGGAATTCTACCATGGATCCCAAGTATCCAAGCTTATCACAGTGCACTATGACGTCATTAGTAGTGGCAAATGAGGGGTTGGTGAGCAAAAATTCAGAAGCAAAAGTAAACTTGACTTTGAAAAAGATGAAGAAGCATAAAGCACTATGCCATTATCGCAACGCACTAATCTCTGAAATTTTGTCTTTAACAGGTCACTAAAATAACATTCTCACGTTTCCTTATTTCATTGTCTTTAACCAACACCTGTTACTTTTTCACCTTCTTTCGTGTCTAATTTTGCATACAAGTCAACGTGAGCTTCATATTTGGCTTTAGTTACAACTTTGTTTGCCATTTTTCACACCATCTTGAAGTTCATCCAATCGTCTGTCTTTATTTTTTATTTTTTTGCCATATCTTAAATTGGATTTCTTCTCAATAATAAACCTTTTCATGCAAGTGTTCCAGCACCATGCGTCTTTATGCTAACCTGTGTTAGCACCTTTAGTTTCACCGAGAACCTCTTTTCCTACTTATTTAATAAGCTTAGAGATTTTACTCCACAACTTGCTCATGCTCAAACCATTTTCCCACACCCTGTTTCTTAGAACCTTGTCTATAAATAGTTTTCCCTTTTCCCCTCTCAAATTCCACCACCTAATTTTGGGAGGCTCTTTGTTATTCTTTTAAAAGATTTACTCCTAATATATATATGTCCAAAACTAAAGTGTGTGGTGCATAGCTGGCAGTCTTCTGGTGAATTCAAGACCCTAGAATGAAAATGTCAATTATAGGACTCCAAAATCCTAGGCCAACTGTAGGAAGAATATCTACTTCCAATTAACCCATGATATATTTCCCTAATAATCAAGAACGTTCTAAAGGAAAAAACCCAGGTTAATATGAGGAATTTAAGTGGTCTTGTGATTTTCCTTCATGATTCTTGAATCTTTTGAGATCTACTTTTAGCAAACTATATGAAAAAATCTACTGTTTCAGAACTCCTTGGTCACGCACAAAAAGAACTCTTATCTTGAATCTTCAAGAAAAAGATAGCATAGTGCCTATGATCCATGTATAGCCAAAGGCCATAGCATAATGTCTATGATCCATGTCATAGCGAAAGGCCACTGATCAGAAGTCAGAACTTAATCCAACAAAGCCATTAAAAACCATTCAGATTTAACTAATGACAAATACTCTCACATACCAACTCATGTAGAATCACAAAAATGAAATCTCAGGTTTCACACCCAAAATAAGAGAGGATTCAATTTATATTTATAGAAAACTCATCGATCTGCTTAATTATAGTTATACTACTATTTATATAAATCGAATACATGACAATACACCTACATCTAATTTCATCCCTTCATCCACCATCTATCATGAAAAAAAAAATTCTTAGCATTTGTGCCAATGACAAACCAAAATACCTCACTCCCTCCCAACTACCAACACAACCAGACTTTAAATTTTGTAGCTATATGATACTAGGTCCATAAATCCATCAGAACTTCCCCAAAAATTGTTGAAATCCTACAATCTTATACTCAGTGAATGGTACTTCAAAAGGCTAGAAAACAACATATACTCTTTAGCAATTTGATGCCATTTGTTTTCTATTAGTAAACATCAAATAAGAAAAAAGTAGATTAGTAACTTGTTTGTTTGTTGGGCTCATCACAACCATTCATATGGGCTATGGACCCAGACATTGGTCCAACAAGTTGGTCAGCTTTGGCTTGAATTAGAACCATTAACAGTAAGCCAACGATGTTGTTCATTGGCCCAACAAACAAGCCACGTTCGAAACACCACTGTTTGTATAGTCTCAACCCTTCAATGGATGGCATGCAGTAGGTAATGAGGGACACATAAGTTCAGGCACACAATTTTCTGTCCCTAGAACACTACCATGCAACAGCTGTATTTACTTTTCTGTAATTTGTTTAGATGATAAAGGTTGTTTCGCTTAATCAATGGATTTGGATAAGAGACTGATAACCATTCCAACATAGTAGAATGTGTCTAATAAGCCCAATTCTCATGTACGTATAACACATGTGAAAACATTCTTCCTTCTCACTCGATCTACTCTTCTTCTTCCTTCTCTTCCCCTTCTTACATTTCTGCAAGATAACAATATATACAAAGGGTCCAAATTTAGCATAATTGGTTGGACATATCAAGTCCCTCCAAGGAAAAATATAAAATCTGAGTCAAAGACACCTCTTTGTTAAGTTGGACTAATCGGTGAATGTCAGGAAGACTAGATGAAAACCTCAATGGGATACAACTCAGTCAAGACAGACAACTCAATAAATTTTGTACTTTCATTTGTTATATTTTTTACTTTAAAAAAACATGAGTCTCACAGTTTTCACTCAACCAAGATTTCTTGACTTTAATTCAATGAACGTTTCAGAAAACTTTCGAGCCGAGTCCGAGCCTTGATTTTTTAGAACATGATCAATGTGGAAGATAGAAAACAGATCAACAATCTTGATCACTAAACCTTGTGATTTTCATGGATGAACATTAAAGTTAATGATACCATTCATATCTTGGGCTGACAATCATATGATTCCTAATAATTTGAATGTTTGTTCAAGCATCCATGCTAATTGAAATGACATTCAAGCTCTAATAATCTTTCTATATCAAAGTTCCACTGAAAAATTCCATGTATCAATTCAATTTCAAAATGCAACCACCATCACAACCGCCACCAAAGCCTTATATCCTGTCTATCTTGGGTTGGCATAGAGCTAAGTGGTCCATATTTAGGGATAGATTCTCTATCATTCTACAATCAAACATGTCACTGGTAATTGCAATTGAAGTCTTTACCAATTTCCTACTTTTCCCAACTACTTCTTGTCAAGAATTTTCATGAGGGTCGGTTTCAGTGTTTTAAGTCTTGCATCTACATGGACAAACCATCTGAATCGCATTGGTTGATTTACACATTTTGTTGTGAGTGGTCCCTGACCTTCCTTTTATGCAATCATTCCTTACTCCATCATTTCTTGTTACTTCATAACTCCACTTTAGCTTGTGAATACCAATCACGTTCACATGGCATTCTTGTCATACCTTGTGTTCCAACATTTAGCTCCGTACGACAATGAAGGTCCAACTGCTAACTTATGCTTCTTTATTTGAAGTGATACACTATGATCGCATAGACTTCCCCAAAAGTCAGGTGGTGGAATTTAAAAGGGGAAAATAGAAACTTTCAAGGATAATGTTCTAAGAGGCAAGAAGTGGGATGGTAATTTGGAAACTAATGAGTTGTGGGATAAAATGTCTACACTTATTAAAGAATTAGGCAAAGAGGTTCTAGGTGTAACAAAAGCAAATAGAATAAGCTTGCATAAAGATACATGATAGTGGAAAGAGAGACACTGATATTAGTGAGAATAAAATCCAATTTAAGTTATGGCAAAAAACAAGGAAAAAGGAAGATTGGGAGAATCATAAGATTGTATGAAAAATTGCTGACAAAGAGGTAATTCAAGCCAAATATGAAGCCTACTATGACTAGTATTGTCAACTAGGAAAAAAGGAAGAGGAAAAGGGAATTTATAAACTGGCTAATCCATGAGAGTTGAGTAGAGATCTTGATCATATAAGGTGTATTAAAGACGAAAACTTAAGGGCCATATTGAAAGATAAGGAAACAAACAATAGGGGGAACTTATTTTGAAAACCTTTTGAATAAAGAATTTAAAAGTGAAGCCCATACGAAAGGAGTAACAAATGAGAAAATGGTGAACAAAACATTAGAAATGGAGGTAACCTAGCCTTGGAAAAGATGAAAAAACATAGAACACTAGGACCGGATGGTATTCTTATCAAGGTTCGAACTGAACTAGGTGAAATGGTGCGTTGGTTGACCTGATTGTTCAACAAAATTTTAATTTAAAAAAGAACGCTTAACGAGTGGCACAAAAGTATGGTGGTCCCATTTTTTTAAAAACAAAGGAGATATTCAAAATTGTTCAAAGTTATGTGCTATTAAAATCATGAGTCAATACTATGAAACTCTAGGAGGCAGTAATAAAGGCTCATATAGGATAATAGTCAAGTATATTAGAAAATCAATTTGAGTTTATCTAAGGAAGGTCAACATTGAAAGCTATCTTTAGACTAAGGAAACTCATACAGAACTAGGGAGAGGATGAAGAATCTATGTATGATATTTATTAACTTAAAAAAATAAATGTATTCCTAATCCTTATCTAGAGATTATGCGAGATATAAATGACGGAGTGACCACTAATGTTAAAACAATGTGTGGAGAGAACAAATTCCCAATTGGAGCGGGACTTCACCAAGGATCTGCTTTAAGCCTTGTATCTATTTGAATTAATCATGGATAACTTATGAAGTATTGTGGTGATATAGTAAATAATTAGTGAAACGAAACAACAATTTAATGATAAGTTGGTATCTTGGAGAATTTTTTTTTGGTACAAATGGTTCAAAAAGTAGTAGAACAAAAACACAATACATGGAGTGTCACTTTAATGGAATTGAAAATAGGGAGGGTGAACCAATTAAAATTGAAAACAGCATAGTATTGCACTGTGAAAAGTTAGATACTTAGGCTCTATGGTAGAATCTCTTGGAGGATTTTACTTAGATATAACTAATAGGAAATGAGCAGGGTGGGCAAAGTATAGACAAGCTGGCACAACTCTATGTGATAAGAGAGTTCCATATTGTTTAAAGGCACACTTTTATAAAATAGTTACCAAGCTCACAATGCATTATGGAGCAAAGTATTAGACAATGAAAAAAAGACAAACAGACAAATTCATAGGGACAGAGATGCGCATGTTACATTGGATGAGTGGATTAACTCTAAAATATAGAGTTAGAAATAATCACATTAGAGACAATTTAAAATTATCCCCAATGGAAAATGAGAGACTCATCAAGGTGGTTTGGTCATGTAAGTAGAAGATAGAGACAATCCCAGCACATAGAGTTGAAAGGTTGCAAATTGCAGGTACAAGGAAGAGAGGTAGACCACTAGAAAGGTGAAGGAAAGGGATAAAGAAAAACATGCAAGATAGTGAGTGACTGATTTTATGGTTTATGACATGGCGAAATGGATAAGTAAACTCAAAAAGATAACCCCAGATAGATGGGATTTTGGCATTTAATGATGATGACGATGACACACTATAATCACACAACAATCCATTACCATGTCTCTACTTTGCCCACCCTGCACAATACTAATCATCATTTGGTGCAATCTTCTAAAACGTCAAAAAACAACATATGCAGATATATGTTTGGTCTGCTCTTCAGTTTTGCCTCTAGAGATGTGCTAAATGTCAAGTTCAAGAACTTCAAATTTACATGTAACAATGTTTATTAATTCAAACATCTGCAGTCATGCAAAAATCTCATAGAATACATCAATCTGGGAAATGAATAAACAGACCTGTTTCGTTCTAACCCAATAAGGAATCCAGTCTCAGCTAATGCAGCTAAAAGACTTCCTTTGCCCGCATCATTTCCTCTCACAGCATATTCGCTCACAAAAGCCTGGGTTCAAGTCATTAAGCTGTTATCAATTTACATTAATAAAAACAGATGGTTTATTGGTAGTGTTGACTGTTCAATTGCCTCCAACCTTAGGGCCAGTATTGGTACGTGTTGTACGATCAAATTGATGAGCCATAGAAAACATCCTGTTGGCATTGGTGTAAATCTGTCCAAGAAATCTAGTTAGACTCTGGTTCTTACAGATTGCATAATTGAAGCTGAACCTTGCCAGACAATAGCTCAAAAGAAAAGCTGATAGAGGCACATTATCATATTCTTACATGAAAATCATACATATCCGCTGGATGATCCAATTGGTGAGAAGATCCATCACAGTTTGAAATTATTTTAATATCTGGATAAGCATCTTTTATAGCATAATAGAACTTGAGGTAGTTTCCTGCCCAATCAATATAACATGGAGCATAAGCACACTTGCACTGATAATGATATTGTTTAAATTACCATTTGTGAAACAATAAACTATAATTAATAAATGCACCTTCCTCCCAAATAAAGATAAAGCAATGAGGAAACAAAGTGGAGATTGATCAGTTGGCTAATACTATGCAAAGATTTTGAGGATTTCTCCATTTCTGACTTTTTCAATTCATGGGAAGGTTGCATGAGTGGGAGGAAGAAGAACAATAAAGTGGTAGTTAAAAGAGAATTGGGTGAAAACACGGTTAGGATAATTTAAAATTAGGGTGGATGACAGTGAAAGAGGTAAACCGGGGCCAATAGGTATAGGAGGGATTGCCCAAAATGGCAAAGGTGAGATTATTCTTTTCTTCTCAGAATCCATAGGAACCATGGAGTCTAATGAGGTGGCACTTCTAGGGATTAAAAGAGCTCTCCAACTTTGGCAAAGCCATGGTTTGGGCAATTTGATTATTGAGGAGGACTCCAAGAATGATTTAGCCTAGGTGAGTGGTAGAAAGAAACTCCCGTGGAGATAGATCCATGTAGTGATGGATATTAGAAAGGTATTAAAGAAAGAATTGTTTGTTTTAGGCACACTAGAAGGTCAGCTAATAATGTTGCAGACATTTTGGCAAAAGTTGGAGTTGACAGATGGGTGTGGAGATTATGTAATGGCATGTATTGTTTTTATCTTGTTTATTACATGTTTTGAGTTTACTTATCAGTACAGTTCTCTTGTACTGAGGGTGTAGGATGTATAGGGATTTGGGTGTACTTTTCCTTTCTTTACTCTCTCTTTGTAATTTTTATTTCCTTTTAAAAATATTTTTATTGTCTCTGGCTCAAAAAACTAAATAAATAATGACAAAAGCAATGAATGTAGAGAAGCCAGATTATAAGAAACAATGCAAAATTATATTGACATCTTATCTGACAGATTATATACATGAACTAAATTAAAAAATGTGAATAAGAATCTCAACTTGCACAAGTTGTTATCGTTGATGAGGTAAACAAATTGAAAATAGTAACTGACTGTTGTGTTGACCGAAAGAATAGAAATTAAATTTATTAAGGCTTACAAATTATCTGCAGTATCCAAAAGACAGATATTCTAGGATATTTCCTAACTATAAAAATTTACTTTAAAGTTATCATTATTTTCAATAATTATTTCCTCCTCAATGTTTTTCACTTAAAAGATAGTTATTTACTAATGGCGCATGACAATTGGAGGGGTCTGACACATTCAAAATTTGAACGAAATGAAAGAATGCAATGAAACAGAACTTTGGCCATACCCTTTCAAGTGAGCATGACGCATGAAAGAGTGATCATGAAGGGATATGCACACTTTCAGGTCAATAAATACATGGTATAGAAGGGATCTATTATCCAATTCTCTACACACAAAAATCCCATCCTATCTCCCCTTCATTCCCTACAAATTTAATGATTCAACTAAAGAATCTGGTGTAATTGAAGAAATATCGACTTCAGTTCCAGTAAATTCATGGATGATTATATCCATCAACAGCATCTGCACTTCTTCATTGGATGTATTTTTTTTCTTGGTAAACGTCCCTTTCATTGGATGGGGTAACAAAACATAGTGATTGCACTTCATCATCATCATCATTTAAGTCATTTATCTCATCAATCTTGGGTTGGCCTTTATATTTGGATTTGACAAATTATTTTCTATAGGCCGCCTATCTGATTGCACCACATCTTCTTATGACTTATTTATATATAAATCTCCTACCTTCATGTGAAAGTTCCATTATGTGAACTCCATACAAAAGAAAGAAAAATGAGAAACAGAAAACATATAGTGTTAAAATTCCATAAATGAGATCACTGATGGCTGGTCCTTTCCCCTTCCATGCCTTTGGAAATGTGGAATGGAAGAAACAAAAGAATCTTAAAGCATTCATGCATTCCATGTATTGAGATGATAAATCGGATATGGACTAGGGAAAAAAGGTTCTTAGACCTTATGTTAAGATAGGACTTTTTTTCTTTTTATCGGAAACGATGACAAACTTTATTAAAGAAAATATGTACAAGCGGTAAAAGTTTCATATAAGAGAATTATACAAAACGAAAAACGATAAAAGCAAAAACAAAGAGCATACAAAGACTCAAAACCAGGAAGCAATACAAGGAATCAAACATTTCAATACCCCTCTCCACCAAGGGTGCAGCCGTATGTCAAGATAGGTTGCACCACTTCTTGAAGCCAAAACTCTGACAATAGGCAATTGAAGCACCAACCAGAAGAGGACAGGGCTTAGGCCTTATGTCAAAAGTGAAGGGGACATAATTATATAAATTTATGCTATCAAAAAAATAAAAATTATATTAACTTATGCCTATCACACAGTTTTTCACAACGTTTTGTCTCTGAGGATCATAACTGCCTTTTATAAAACATACTTATCTACAACATATGTCTCCAATAGCTAGCATGTACCTCGGTAATATTCTCTCGCACAATCCTCATTCCCAATAGCAATATGGTTCAAAGTAAATGGTTCTGGGTGTCCCATTGCTGCTCGAACAGAACCCCACTTTGAATCAGCATCTCCTCTAGCAAATTCAATGCTATCAAGAATGTCCTGCATCAAAGCCAAGAAATTGGACGATTTACTAATGTAGCAATGTATCAAAATTGACATAATTTTGTAGCAACCCCAATAAAAAGATATTCAGGCATATAAATAGGGATAAACGAGTTGAATCTGTGTACGATGTTTTAAATGTAAACATCAAGGATGGGTGTATATATGGTAACGGACGACGATTAGATAAGCAGACACATCTTAAAAGCAGCTAAATAAGAGTTGTACAATACACATTTTTTATATCAAGTCTCCCACAAGTCTTGATCAGCCCTGTCCAATGAAATCCAGAGGTCCAAAAAGATCCATGAAAGATTGTGATGATCTAGACCATGTAATTTGATCAGGGTCATGACAACTTGAGCTTGGTCCAATCATGTTAATTTATGCTTCGGATAATTTGATCAAATGAAATCTAACTTTATCTGTGAAAAATTAGAACAATTTGGACTATATACAGTTCAATTGATTATAATTAAGCCAAGTATTGGACAAAGATGCCTTAAGACATGACTATGGCATATCTAAGGTTCAGAAGACACTATGGAACTACAGAAGAAATGGATCATCACTACTTTTTCCTTCAAGTAAAGACCAAGAAGTTATCATCACACTCAAAACTATTGTATCAAAACATTTCTCTTGCAAATGAAGATCTTCAACAAAATATTGGGCAACTGGATAATTAAAAAAGATAGGGGAAGTGTCATAATTTTATAATGCATGGACATGATGTATTTGTCCTAGTTTCCCAGACTAAAGAAACTCTGTAAGTTTCCGAACAAGCTAAAAGACAATTGTTAATTAGAAAGATGAAAAAAGTAATGGTGAGTAACAAAAACAATGAACAATCCAGCAACTGTGCAACATGTTATTCAAGAGCTGCCACCACCTTGTCTTCTTCAATTTTCATATATGAAACTCTCCTATCAAATTGATCATAGTGATCAACGAAAAATAGTAGATTGCAACCTTCCAAATCTAAACTAGATGATTACTTAAGATGCCTCCTTTTATCCCCTTCAACCAGAATTTGACTTCACTTTTCTAAGGGAGGCGGTTGCAGAAATAATCATTGATATAACAGCACCAATTTTTAAAAATTTGTGTCTGTGGTTTGAGAAAAGAACATTGAGAACATCTCTGAATTGGTTAAAGTAGACATCCATAGCTCAGAGTCAATCAGTTGTAAAGAATAACTACTTCTCTGAAATTTAACTGATTATCACCCTGAATAATTTGATATGGCTGAAATGCATTACACTAATCCCTACAAAATTAAAAGAATATCAATTGCATTGTAAATTCAGATGTCACAAGATTCATTCAACCTTCATATTAAATATGACAATTGGCAAATCTACTGTCACAGCTCATGGATATCAGAGTAGTAGTAGAGAAATATCAAATATTTTGGTGAAAAAAGTCTGGTAGTAAGATCGTACAAGTCAAATGTCACTATCTAGCTAACTAAATAGGGATCTTACATTCAATTCCAAAGACTATAAGGAGAAAAAACAAGGCAACGAAATATAAAATAAAGACCATAGCGATGCAGCCACTGCAAATTGAGCTTTTATCAAAAAATAATAATCAACAGACTGCAAATTGAAAGCGTGGTATGAAACACATGACTCAGGTCTATCTAATTGGTTCCCTCTCCTTAGTTTGGGAGGTAAACCCAGTGACTTGGATAACTTGTGTTTTTTTTATACTATTATAATTGTATAATAATTTTAATGTATAAGGATAATAAGGTTGCAAAAACAATTAGATCAGACTATATGATTGCCATGAATTTATTATATGTTGGGTTTGTTCATCACATTATTTTTATAGGATCTATTGTTCCTGGAGACGTGTCTATTATGCCTTGGATTGATCCCCATAAATGCTATTGGATACAAACCTGAATTCTGTGAATTCTAGTGGGTTATTGGAAATTCAAAACTTCAGTGAAATCATCACAACAGGGCCTTCTCTATTCAAACAGTAGACAGTCTTATATACTGGATTTAGCTAAGCAACATGCCTGGATGAAAGGTAAGGCACTGGAAGGATGAACTTGGTCATGATGGCTGACACCTACAAACATTTTTACAAGAAAGGAGGATCAGATGAAGGAACAATACATTGATTTGCAGGCAATATTTGGATATAGAAAGAGTGAAGTACCATTATTGATTACCCATATTGGCAATGCATCCAGGTCTTCTGCCAGCTAGAGCAAATAAATAAATAAAAAATACAGCAACTAAGCATCCTGTGAGAATTTATAAAAGTTGCATGAAAAACCAGCATTTAGAAATGCCATATGACACATACTTGAAGAAACTCAAAGTATCCAAGTCCGTCATCAGTCCAGTAATTCCAGACATCACCAAAGTGTCCAGGCCTCTCTTCCCATGGACCAACTGTTTCTCTCCAACGAAATGCATTTCTTAACCAGTCACCTTCAACAAAGCAGCCACCTGGTATGACATAGAGGACCCGAAACTTTTCTGAATCAGTGTATTTTTAATAGATTTTCTAAATGAGTAGTTTCAACAGCATGTAAAGCATATACCAGTAATTGCTAAAGACCAAAAGAGAACTCTCTTTCCATTAGATTGAAAGACAAGTTCTAGCAGAAATCTTCAGGGGCTACCATCAAATTCAGATCCTGGATGGATCCGAATCCAAATCTGACATGCAGACATTGGATCTGAACCCAAATACGAATCTTATTGCTATAAATTTCAGATATCTTTCAAATTTATATAATCAAATAACTATCAAGATAATAAAGTGGGATGTTTAGCTGTCTACAACGAGACTAGTCATCAATCCCCGGTCCTCTAACAAGCCATAAAGCACCCAATGGGATGAATCAGAATTCAACTATGAGGGGGGTAAGAGATTATTCAACTATGGTAGCCCCTTTACGATTATTCATGGGCTGGGATTTCCTTTATCTCAGCCTGTCCCATTTTGAATATCTAAAGGCCTGAGCACGTCCACAATCCTTTGCAATTTTCAAGGTTAAAGTCCAACCAACCCATTTGAGACTATTAAAAACTTAACCATTCAGATTAAAAATAGATATGATAAGCTACAAGTGAACCAAATTGGAGGCCAAAATTCACTTTTTAGATGTGGTCAAAGTCACTAAGGACACCTAGTAACTTTGATCACTAAGATCAAGTTGTTAGAAATTAAGTCTTGGACTCAAATTTGGTTCACATCATGTCTACTCTGTGATTTTGATCACTAAGTCGAGTGGCTAGAAATTGAGTTTTATGCTTAAATTTAGTTCATTTATAGCTCATCATGTCCACTTTCAAACTAAACGGTCATTTTTCTGATGAATTATTTCAGAATAGCTTGAAAAAGGGAAAATGAGCCAGTTTATACATACATACACACATAATGGCCAAATGGGCCAAAAAGAAGAACGGGTTTTCACAGGATTCTTGTAAAATCCGAGCCCGCCCATTTATCTGAATGGGCTAAAAATTTAGCCCGAGCCTAGCCCAATAGGTTGTTACATGTGTTCAAACCCATTTGTTTATGACAAGTTTGGGTGGGTCTCAACCCGAGTTTGGGCTGCGGAATCAGCCTAACCCCATTGTATCATCCTGAATATACATTTTTGAGTTGTAAATATTACCCATTTTTATTTTATTTCTGAATATGTAAGACACCAACGAAAATGAACTGGATGAGTGTTATCCAAATGAGATTTGAAAGAATAGAATGGATTGATCTTTAGGCCCACATATGGGCAGATTCCTTTGTACCCTCAATCGCAAGTCCTGCCTATAATTACTTAGTATGGATTTACACAAATATAAAAGAAAGGTGAGAAGATTGCAGCTTGAATTAAACCTTTTATGGTTTTCATATTTTGCATATATTATTTCCTATATAAATTTAAAATTATATCTAAATTACCTTAGAAGTTCAGGAAACTGTTACATTGTTAACCGGTTTATCAGGTAATAAGCCTTGGTAGTATGCTCCCAAAACTTGATCCTTGTGTTAATCAGATCTTGACATCTTTGATTCAAATTTGGATCTGATTACTATTTGGGAATTTGGCATTAAAATATCCGTCCTTTCTTTTCCCAGGTAGGATCCTTCAGGTAATTGGGTAGACAATATCCACAAGCAGCACTACAAATGAACTTATGAGTAAATTAATAACAAATTAGTTTAACGAGAATCAGAATCTGATTAACATTTTCTAGTGGTAAAAGGAATTACTTTCATAACTCCATTGCCAAAATACCATCGGTAATAACTTGCTGATTTGGGTGGAAATGAGAACTTGAACAAAATTTTCTCCGAGCAATCTGAGAGGGTGTTTGGCATATTTCTCAAATAAGAATAGTAGTTCTAACTACATCTAAATCTGACAAAATATTGGATGGCCAGTAGGAGTCTGTTATATATGTGGATGATGAATGGCCATAAATGCAAAGCCGCACCCCTTATTTTTGGAAGCTAATTACTCATGAATCTTTTGGTGACTAGTGTTCCACATAAAACTAGAGATCCAAGATATATAGTAGTAATAATTCCAAGGGTTTCATCATCAATGTATAGAAGTACAGAACTGGTAAGCTGAATTTGCCTCATATTATAATACCTGGGAATCTCATAAATCTTGGTTTTAGATCTGCAAGCATGGCAACAAGATCTTTCCGGAAGCCATGTCCCTAAACAAGGAAAGAAAATTTGAAAAACCAATAACAAGTCAAGATAACATAAATAGGACAAAAATATACCTTGTAAGTGTCCAATGGCATCACTGACACTTGATCAAACCAAAACACTCCTTTTATGTTAGTTGTTATCTGAAGTCTTGACATATGGTCTGTCCCTTTGGCTTCCAACAGAAGTTCCACCTTTGTCCAGTTGGAAAAATCTGAAGCAGCAGCCCTTAGGAAACAAGGAGAACAAAATCAGAACAAGAAGTGAATAGATGAATGACATTTTAGGTATCAATTCGTAAATCATAAAATTTTCACAACTAAATCTACAAAATTTAATCACATTATGTTCCCGGTAGCTAGCTCTTGTAATCCATCTGGGCTCGTTAGTGAAACAGCCAAGTTCACAGATTCTAGTGTTCTAACATGCAGAATCACTCTATATGTCTCCCCTTGTTCGATATTCTGGCATATTACAGAAAAAAGAGATTTCCATAAGAAATTTGCATGATTGGCCACAAAATAAAGCACTCTGGATCTCACAAATTCAACATAGAAAATATATCTTAAGATTTCATAGCCTTGAACAGATCCTAATGAATTCTTTAAATTAGGTGTGAAAATTGCCTTCTTGGAAAATGGTAAATAACTGAGACCAAAGGATATGTCATTAAGTAGAGGGCATGAAACCTATTCCATCTTATTGAAATGAATGAAAGTCTCCAAAACTAAAAAGTAAAAAAGATGAGCACAACCTCACCAAATAGAGTATTAAATTTCATACCATGCCCCAGTAACCAGGATTATAAATTCCAACTCCACCACCTGGACAGATGTTAGAGCCATCACTGTCACAAAGAACTTCCATTCTAAGTGCGACTTTATTACGACTGAAACATGATGAACGATCAGTTGAGACAATAATTGATGATTCATTCCCAATTATGGACCAAGGATCAATGTTCGACGGAGTGTTAGGCCCCCCAGCTTCAAAACCTGGAAATGGAACCACTTGATCATCTTAAAAACCAAAAAGCACTGAGGACTGGATTTCATAAATAAGCTGTCAATCTTCTTTTTCTAATGAAATTGTAACATGCATAGAAACTGTGATATGACACTTTTTTTTTGGATAACATGGGTGTCCCCACCCCACATTGGAGGTGAAACTAATCTACAGATACACGAAACCACCCGCAAGCCTCGTGTATCAAGTAAGCCCGAGAGACTGTTCAAAATATGTAGTATAGTATCTATTTCAAAGGTCAATCACTTCAACATCATAAACCTCATTATCTGATCTCAGTAAACCAAGCACTCCCATGCGCTTTCTTACAACTAGAAAGATGGGGAAAACGAATTTGGTGGCATGTATAGCATGAAGTTTCCAAATTAAAATTAAACTCATTATAGGGATCCTAACAAAATATGAAGTTTCCAGAGTACATTACCTCTGTTGCTCACAAGCTCTGACCATATACCACCTGCTCCTGCATGGTTGATCTCCTGGAGATAGAATTCAACATTTGAATCAACTCAAGATATGGAACAAAGTTAATTCTTAATCTGGCACTGCTCTGCTAATGCTGACTCTCTTTTTTTCCAAACCAAAAACTAGGCATGAGCCATATTACATAGAAACACAATTTGATACTCTACCAATTCACTTAAAACACAGTAGCAAACCAAGACAAATTGGGATTTTTTTTTAACTCTCCTTTCTTTCCTTCTTTTTCTAGCAAACAAAAACTAGGCATTAATAAAATCTTACAGAAACACGGGTTGGTACATTAATTGAATAATCTATTATTTCATTATAGTATAGAAAATATCATCTCAACCCTACTAAACCATTAACACCTTTGGTGCATTGTTTGGGCACTGCCTCTTTGGTATCTCCATAGACATCAGTCCAGAGTTTAAGCCGTTAGTGCTACTCTGTACACATATCCAACAGCCAGTTTGGCAGCTTACCCAAAACAGAGAGAGAGAGAGAGAGAGAGAGAAATGGGCTCAAGATTCACAAACCAGCATTATTAATATACATAAGGTTTCAATGGATATAATTCTGCATGGCTTATTGAATCAGGCCCACCATGCCAGGCTCATGGCATAGCATCGTATAAAGCATTCTTGTTCACCTCTCTCTCTCTCTCTCTTCAATTTTTGTTTTATTGATGTGGGCAGCTTAAAGTGATGGATGAATCTAAGCATTACGTGAATAGATTACTGGAATGCCAACCATCCCCAGATAGATGGGACTTTGGCTTTTGACTCTACAACAAAATATGGGACCTTTAAATCTGCATCACTCAGTTATGAAAATCTCCTTTAATTTGCTTTTCATTTTCTTTTGTCCCCATTGAGTGCAAAGAAGGAAGTGCTGCAATGGCAATGGAAAAAAAACCAGACTTCTGGAACCCAGATTTTCAAAATTCCTCAAGGTTGGATTCTGGAAATTCTACTAAAAACATGGTTTCTTGAATGTTTCTTGAGAACAAGTATCACAAGCAAGATTTCTATTCCTTTTTTTAGAGCAGTCACTGTATTCATGATCATGAATGAGAGAAAAGTTCAGAGAGAATCAGAAAAACTTCAGCAGTAAATAATGACAAGAATGCTCCATGAGGAGCAAGAGTTATAATGCTGAGATGCATTTAGACATTCTGGCCATACAACCAATGATAAAAAACATCCTTCCACCCAACATGCTACTACTCACAGGACATCAAGCAAAAATTAAATTATAAGACTGACAATATAAATTGCCATTGTCCTGTAAAAACGATGGCCATAGTCCATAGGTATTCAAAGAAAAAGGGTCCAAAATCATCCTGAGCCATCCTTTGTTGAGCCTCAATTTAGACTTGTTATGGTCTGGAAGAATCATTTTGCTTATATGATCATTACAGAGGTAGTGATGATGATGACTTCAATAAATGATTACTAATGTCCCATCAATGGCTTCGTAAATGGACAGGTGTAAAAAAAGTGGACCAAGATTTAGATGGCTAGGATCATTAGATAAGCATGAAATTTGCATAGGTCCATTACAAGTGTACTAAACCCAATGGAGTGTGGAGATTGGTATCTTGCATTGTCCATGTCTAAATGAATTCATGACACCATACATATGATTTTATGAGCCATGGGACCTTGTCTAAGTCTGTATCTACATGTATATTTCTTTGTGGTCCCGAGATATGAATGAAACTGCATTCCAATTTTCAAGGCTTCCCCACCCATTGTTGGACTGAAGTCTAGGCAGTGTTGCAATAGCAATGGAAAAATCAGACTACTAGGCTCCGATTTTCCAACTTACTCAATGTTGGAGTCTGAAATTTCTACTAAAAACACAGTTTCTGGAATGTCTCTTGATAACAGAGTATCACAAGAGATTTTCCATTTTTTTTTTTTGTTTGTTGTTTTGGATGGGGGGGGGGGGGCAGTCACTGACATTCATCATCATCAGCCAGTTACCCCATCTATCTGCGGTCGGCTTTACGAGTTCTTCTCCAATTAGCCCTATTGTAAACCATACCATTAGTCGCTCCACATTCTAAAATGTCCCTTTTTATCCCTTCCCTCCATGTTTTCTAAGGCCGGCCTCTCCTCCTAGTGCATTCAATCCCTAACCTCTCCACCCTACATTCTGAGGTTATACTTGGTCTTCTACTGACATGACTATACCATCTCAAACGAGTTTCTCTCAATTTGTCATCTATGGAAACTATCTTTAGACTATCCCTATTACATTCATTTCTACTGACTGACATTCATGATCATGAATGAAAGAAAAGTTCAAAGAGAACCAGAAAATTTCATCAGTAAATAATGACAAAAATGCTCTGTTAGGAGAAGGATTATAATGCTAAGATGCATTTAGAAGGATTTATAATGCTAAGATGCATTTAGACACTCTGGCTGTCCAACCAAAGATAAATACCATCATTCTGCCCAACATGCTAATCACAGGCCATCAAGCAAAAAATACATTATTAGACCATCACAATATATTTCCATTCTCCTGCAAAATTGATAGCCATAAAAGTTCAAAGAAAATGGGTCCAAAATCATCCTGATCCATCCCTTTGTTGAGCCTCAATCTAGACTTGTTATGGTTTGGAAGAATTGTGTTGATTTTATGATCATTAAAGAGGTAGTGATGATGACGACAATGACTTTGATAAATGATGCTTAACTGTCCCATCGATGGTTTGGTAACTGGGTGGCTGGAAAAAAAAAAAAAGAGGGCCAACATTTAGACGGATAGGATCATTTGATAACCATGAGGTTTTCATTCGTCCATTACGAGTTTACTAACCCAATGGACTTTGGAGCTTGGTTCTTCCATTGCCCATGTCTAAATAATTTTGTACCACCACCATATATGTGATGTTATGAGCCATGGGGCCTTGTCTGATCTATATATCTATTTCTTTCTGGTCCCACTTGGGTTTAGAAAAAAATGACTACAACCCCCTTCCAATATTCAAGAGTTTCCATGTTTGACACCCTCTGTTGGACTAAAACCTAGGTTTTCCAGCCCTATTTTCACCTTTGATCTTTGGGGCCTTAGAAACCATACCTAGACAAATCCAACAAGGTGATTTTCTGGACCTCAAATCCATGCATAGACATCTCAACCATTTATCCTCTTGTTTTGCCATGCATCTAAGGGGACCCATAGCACCAATGTGCACCTGCACATGTGTGCATAAGGAATACATATTATACCATCACATCTTGTACTGCATGGAGACATTGTAAACAAACACATTTCCAACCACGAATATAACTGAAAATTGCTACAAAAAGAAGTTGATCATTCACCTCAAAAAATATACCAAACAGTGTATCAGGAATAGGCCGGCTCCATTTTCCTGAAGCGTCAACTGTTAGTTTAGCAGTCTGATTTGCCTCTATTCCCAAAACAGAACTCCAATGCAAAGAGCAAAGTGCACAAAAAGCACAAAGCAGAATGCTGATAGAATCCTGATAAAAACCCATAGTTTCCTCACTGCATCTAGCCTCGGACACTGGTGTAGAAGAAGGTCAGAAGCAAATTCAGTTACATACCAGTACACTACCAATCAACATGATAATACAAAACAGAGAATATATAAAAGTTCCATGAAGATCCAAAAAAATTCTATGATGACAAAATTGTGCAATTTACAGACAATTTCATATAATGAAGCCAAAACAACAGCAGCAGACTGATTATTCAATGGAACTAGAAGATGGTTTGCTGGACTTGAACAGAGCTTGTACTAAGCAGGATTTATAGTTGATTTGGGAAGGAAGGGGGGATTGGTGTTGGGTTGGAAGGAAGGGAATCTTTATGATCTGTAGAAAGCAGCTCTTCAGGAATATCTCCCTCAGATAATGTGTAGCTTTGGTGTGGCCATTTTGTCAGCTTCTAAGCTACTGTATTGGCGGCTGATTCTGGACAGTTCTTTAAAGTCATTGCCTGGAACTGTTTTAGAATGTCATACATCTCTTTCACAAACATCTTCAAGTCCCACTTGCTCCTCTTTTCAGAGATACTATGAGCTACAAGCAATCTCCCTGCTGAAGATGGAAGGGCCCTAAGAAAAATATAGAGGACAGTCTATGCAAAAGAGGAAAAATCCCACCAAACAATTGCTGGCATTGCTTCATCAAGGAGAATTTGGCCCATATCTCATTGATAGTGTAATCCAACATAGCATGTATTGCAAAATGAATTTTCTCAAAAATTCCTTGAGTACATATACCTTTACGAATGAGAGGGTGGGCCACTTTTTTGCTAATCCCAGTCCTCCATAAAGTTTACTATTCTGTGAATTGTTAGAAGACCCCTTGAGACATCCATCTAAGTGCTCTTCACCATTGAATTTAACATATTTGTTCTCAGACTGTTAAACTTTTGCAGTCTAACATCAAAGGTTAGGACGATCAGATAGGTCCCATAAATTTAATAGGTAAGAAATCAAAGTGATTTCATATGCATTGCACAAGTAACTGGCTTCAAAGAGTGGACCCTATCCCTCTGAAGCAGCCCATTAAAAAGTGGAGTATGACATACAAGAAATCCTCAATGAAATTTGACCATTTCCAATAAACCAACCGGCAATTGCTGTTTTATATTGGAGTGAAGGTAGCTACTATTAGAACAAATCTCATTTTACAACAACAATTGTCTAATTATCAACCTGTAAATGGATGGTTAAAAATTCCCCATAGTAAAATAAAATAAAACAAAATAAAAGCATCCAGTTAAAGGGCCCCGCCACAATGGAATTCTGCTGAAACAAGAACTCAGCAGTGTATGATGGCCGGGAAGATGTCTGCCAGAATGTGCAGTCCCATATGGGGCCCACTTAATAATGAATACAATTTCTAAGAATGTTATTTTCTTCGTTAGATTTAGATCCAATCTTGGTTGATGTCCATTTGATGATCTTCACTGTTGGATTGGTCATGATAGGTAAAAATATTTATCCAAAACGGTTTTCTATTTAAAAAAAATAATGGCTAACATGACTATATGGATCTCATTTCAGATATTTTAACAGTCTCTATGATAATCTATCCATCCATCCATCCCATTTTTTTTGTTATGGGGTGAGACTCACCCGCAACATGGCCTGTAAGAGCACCTCGGGCTTTTAAGCCCAGGTTTATGCTAGAGCTGCATGTGTATAATGAGTAAGGGATCCTTAGCATTAGTCAATTTATAGTGCCACCACTCAGTGGGTTACCACATATACAAAATCAAGAGTGAATTGGTCATTTCAGCCATGTAGAAGTTGCTGAAATTATTTTGAAAGACTAATTCACCTTGAATTTTTACCCAAATATTGAAATATATCAAATTTCAGAGCTCGGATCCTTCGGACCTCTCAGTCTTAAAGAGTTTCGCAGGGTGAGACCTTTACAGACCTACAGTGACAACTAGCATGTTTGTAGATCCAATGCACCAAGTGTAGAAGTAGAGATATGGATTAATCGATGTATCAAAAATCACCTAAACCAGAAATTGCTGTCCATCCAATCCAAATTAATAATTGCTACAACAGTATTGTAGATTGGACAACTACCACTGTGCTGTGGAGCAGATTTTCATTTCATTGACTAATCTATAACCATCCCTTGTTTCAAAGGACCACACTAGCATGCCACATATCATTTTATGATTCCAAGTCTCTTTTAAGGAAATTCCCTGGAACAGGCAGTTCAGAGAATCTTTACTCCAAAATTCAACATTCTCCAAAACTGGGCACATAATTATAGAAATAAAAGCTCATTAATATCTCAAAACTGCAAAATGATGACAAGAACTAAATAGAAAACACAAAAACACTAACAATGCTAATAATATAGGAATTCGAAGCTCTGTCACTTAAAGTGGTAACCACTCAGGCATATTAAGATAACGATTGTCCAGATATTTCTAAATAGAAATAGCACAAGAATGTAGCAATCAATTAAAAACGAAAAAGAACAAAATTGAGCGAAAGAAACAAATCAAAGGTTGGCAAAAGAATCAAAATTACACTGTTCTTGATCGGGAAAAGGGGCGATATATTCAAATAAATTGGTGAGCGGGAGAAATTCATGAATAGAAATGAGTAGTAAGCAGAAGCATTGGTTGATAGAGATCGAAGTTACCTAAAAAGGGAAAAATTCTTTCTTGTTTCTCACGGATTGGAATTTAGAGAGAGAGAGACTGGAAAATGGAGTGAGAATGCTGTCACTATTTAAATCATCGTTCGGAGGACGCTAGCTTACGCGGGAGTGTTAAGTACGCCCTCACGTAGCGTCCAAGCGCACTCTTCCGCCGGACACTCGCAAAGATTGCCAGTTTAAAATTCGACGAAGCAAGCGTTAGCTGATACGTCATTAATACTCATTATTTTTTAAAAAGAAAATTATAATAATACCGACATTTATAAAAAAAAAAATTAAAATTCGAAGACGATAACTATGGATAAGATAGTGTCTTAGTTTGTATTAAGAGAATTCTTGAATTGTTTAATGGCACATTAAAAATTTAAATCAAATCTTGTTGAGTTCAAATCAAAATTAGATAGAGCCCATATTATTTTGGAGGAGTATATATTTCTATTTTCTATTGATGAAATTTTAAATTTAAAAAATTCAAATATTTTACGATCAATGGTTAAAATATAAGAACTAATTTTATAGTCAATTTGATGCAATTGTTCATTTCTCTAAATAATACTCTCTCCGTCTCATTTTAGTTATCTCATTTGAAATATTTATATTTTTTAAATAACTCTCTATATAAGATTAGGAGTCCATGTGATCTCATTCATTTTCAATATATTTTATAATACTTTAATATGAATTGGACAAGTATTTTGAAGACAATTTCAAAATTCATATTCGTATATATATGCAGGTGAAATCAAGAAATATATAATTTTTAGACTCAACTCAGTTACTCTATTGTCCCACATCCTAATGCTTTCCCTTTTCTAAATCATTGTCCTTGTTGTTGTTGTCGTCGTTGTCATCAGTCGTGGTCATCATTAGATAAGGATCAAAAGATAGGAAAAGAGTCGGTTATGACCCCACAAACACATAATCCAAGTAGAAACATGGTGTGGGTTGAATTGGACCTTCAAGAGATTATCCATATCTGTTGATACCAACTTCAAAAGACAATCTTACCTACCAATGATAGAAGGGATACAAATTGAGAAAAGAGTTCATGGAGATGAGAAAGCATTCCTCAATGTTATTTTTCATTTTCTAATGGATAAAAATAAAGATTAAAAAAATAAACTATTTTCTCTTTTTTCTTATGGATATTCACAAGATGAAAAATTAAATAATTTCCTCTTCTTCCATGAAATGGAAGGGAAGGAAGGTGCACGAAATAAAAAATTTAAGGAGAAAAGATGAAGGTTTTCCTCACTCGATCAAGATGATATTTCTTTTACTTTTAATGAAAATAAAATTTTTAATACAAAGAAATGTTACATCTCCTGGAGCCAACACAACATTAGATTTTACCGTGCTTGTCAAACAATGTAGATCAAATCCAAATATAATTTCTCTATGTAATTGATTTTCTTAGAAAAACAAGCAAAAAATTCATAGAGAGAGGGTTGAGATAACGAGTAATCCAAGGTTAGATCTTCTAGCTCAAAGACTATGAAGAATATCGAAAAATGTCTTATTATACATGTTACAATATGCAATGAAGGAAAATAACCAATCTATAGTCTATGATTAGAGATCATGACAACTAAAGTAATTTACAAAAATAGAAAGTTGTTGTGGAGAATCTTAGACACGAGAAAATATTCCTTTAATATATTCATAAATCTCAAAGGATCTCTTTATAACATAAAATTAAAAATCATGTAATTGGTGCAACAACCATAATGAAAGCCGACTCAGCCTGACTCACCGTATAATTTTTTAATGTACATGTTGCAAACCTACCTCTACTAAATCTATCACGTGAGAAGAGTGATTAGTGTTTATCAATTTTTTTATGATGAAGAAACTTAAGGCTTCCATCTCTTCTGAATATGAAGATTAGGTAAAATGCTCGGTGTATAGAGTCTCTTGCAAGCCACGACATGGGGTCATTACGAAGCGTTTCATAAAGTAATTTATCGTTTTATAAACATTTATATTAAAAAAATTAATTTAAAATTTTCAAATACACAATTTCATCATAACAGCCTCTTGGCTTTGCATAATGGTTGAGTGCACTTTATTCTTTCTGCTACTTTGAGAGTAAGGACAAATTATTAATTGATGAGAAGTCTAATGCATAATGATCAAAACGACAAGAATAATTAATACTGTGGAGGACCACTACCAAAGTAATATGATTTTGGGGATAATTTTTCATTACCAAGAGACTAAGTGCATGATAATCAAAACAACAACAATAATAATAATATGAAAGATAAAAGTTTTTGGATTCGAACTCCCATCACTTTAACTTTGACGTGTTCTAAGGGCAGTGGACTCATATGTGGAGGTTTTACGCTGAGTTTTATATGATTTCTCATATGTAAATTAAAAAAAAAAAAGTTTAAGGTTTATTTTTTAATATTAATTATAATATCTGATATCACTTTTCATTTAAATTATTCTTATCTTTATTGTTAATTTAAAAAAATTAAATTTAATGAATTTTTTCATTAACAGACGTCATTAAAAATACTTTTTAAGTACATTTGACTCCACCACCTAACTCCATGTATGTGAGTCCCACAGAGACACCTCAAGACTATTAAGCATACACAATTACTAAGTTAAACCTATTTCTAATTATAATATTTCCATTCAGACTTCCTTTTCCTGCAGTCACTAATGAATACTAAATCAGTTTGCTTGACGTGTGATTATAACACTCTTCCCCACAAAAATAAGGAAATTGATTTAAAAATGGTAAATATTTTTTTTTATTTTATTGTATCTTTTATTTTTAATTTATTATAATAAAATAAATGACAAAATAAAAACATATCCCCATTCAATTTCCAAAAGACAATAAGAAAACAATATTTTTTTTAATAACTTGATATAAGACATAATAAGGGGCTTATAAATTAGAGGCTGATATATATTATCTCTCCTCCAAATTTTATTTTTTATTTTCTCAAAAAAATCCAAAAAAATAACAGAAAATCAAGAAAATGGTGGCCTTCATTTCTATGTAATTGTATCATTATTTCATGGTCATTTAGATATTCAAATATGATTTTGAAACTACAAATTTGAGAATTTAAAATATTATGAAAAAAATCCCAAAATTTTCAGAAATATGGAAAATAAGATCTAATAATTTTCTCCTAAAGAATGACCACTTTGAATTATTTTTATCATTTTTTTTTTCAAATTTCAACTCTTAAATAATCTCAAATTCAATCATAAGATGTGGAAAATCTTTCCGCTTCGATCTCTATTTATACTAGTAGGCGTCGTATCCTACTCTAAATAGAGTGGAAAACCATATTGTACACATACTAGAGAGTTCTTACTATAATAGTAATTACTATTTATAGTAAGTCTAAATTTAGTAAATTGCATATAATACATATAAATATTGAGACTACTAGGTTTATCAAAGTCTCTTTTAGAGCATCCTCGGAATATCTATGGATCATGAGATAATCGCAGGCAAAGTTATGAAAAATTGAAAGTCGAACTTAACTGCAATTTTTGGAAGGTAAACAAAATTTCAATCAAACTCGATAAAATTTCAATTTTCAAATTAAGCGAGTAAGTTTTTTCATAATTGATTTTATCAAATCATAAAAATTTATGGGCTTCTCCAAAGGAAGAGATCATTTAATAGCATGCTCGATCAAATGGGTGATTTTCTCACCTACTATGGATCCCATATTATCTCTCATGAAATGAAAATCCATAACTTTAATTGATAAATGAAATATCATTTAGTTGATCCATGTCTCTTTGATCAGCCTTAATTAAACATGTCATTCTTTGATATGAATTGGTATGATCTCTGTAGAGTTCTTCTTCTAAATGAAATTGAATAGAGTGAATAAGAGCATGTGATCTATACCATCTCAAATATCAAAAGCAAATTTGGGTTGGCTTGACTCTCAATACGCTTGCCTCATGAGCTTCTATCTTTTGCTGATCAGATTATCCAAGAATTAAGAAATCTTTATGGATTTTTAACCTTTCATAGATTTGACCATTAAATAATAAGAGGATTACATGCACATCAGGGCGCAAGTGTTAATTTGCGCTCTTAACATGAATACCATTAGATCCGCAAAAATGAAATCCACGATTACTGTTTAAAACCGTGGATGGGAATTGAAGACAAAATAACCATTTAGATTAAGGCTGAAATTTGGGTGACTTAGGGTCGGATTTTAATAAACTCAATTCAATCTATATAAAAAATTATTGAGTCCGACTTGATCCGATTTAAGTTGCTGACTCGAATTGCACAACCTGGCCTGACCCAAGTAATTGGTCTGATAGTCTAATCTATTTTTTGTCTAAATTTAGAAGGAAAAAAATCATCTTATTTGAACCTCGTCTAATTAACTCATCATTTTATAGGACTTGGATCATCAGAACTTTTATATTGGACCCATCTACAGAATAACCCAATTATCCATCTCCAATGACTCAAAAACCCTACCCGATTCAGTCCTAACCCATACTCAAGACCCAAAATCAACCCTCTCTCCCAAGTTTTCTCTCCAAAATGTCCAAGAAACCCCAAAATCCTTCCAACGTGGAAAGGTCTAAAACCTCTCTCCACAAATTCTTTTTCTCTTTTCCATCGTCCAAACCCCTAAAACGTCTCCTTCCAACGAGTTTTGCATGGATTTGGGAAGCAAAAAAAGTGTGGAGTGTAATGAGAAGGTCGATGAAGGCTTATCTCATCCATTTGGTATTTTTGGACATTTTTTTAGAGTATTTTTCGAATAAGCTTGTGGGACCAATCATGTGGCATCCCAATGGCATTTTTCTTATTTCTTATTGGTCCACATGTAACCTAGTTGGCTTCCACATGAGCATGTCAAATTGGGAAAGATTTTGACAAGGTTTTAGTTCTAATTTTAATAGGCTTATTTTAGAAAGAGTAGAAAGGTCTTTTGCCCTTAATTTTATTATTTAAAACTCTTTTAGAATTCAAATTTCAGCCATTAGGATAAAATATTTTTTTGGAAAAAATATCTCTTCTCCCAAATTTGAGAATTTGGTGAATTTTATTCAAGTGTTGTTTGAGGGCTTCGGTCGTTATTCGGGTCTTCAAATCCACTTTCGATCTTCGAATCAATCCCAAACTAGTACCATGAATTAATGAATTATTTGTTTTAGATTTCAGCTTCGATTTCTGCATGAAATTTCATATTTCTCTAATTTTGATTAGTTGATTTAAATCGGATTAAGAGAATTGAATTAAATCCTAACTCAACCAACTCTTAAATAAATTGATTATGTATTCTAACTTGACTTGGGTTCAAAGCAAAATTCTATGTAAAAGTGTGAAATCCTTTCTACTAATAAGATGTAATACCGTATGAAGATATTGTTGTCCTATAATGATTGTTTTTTTTTTAATATGGGTATTCCCATCTCATATTGAAGATGAGATTAATCTCATATATATACGAAATCATCTGCAAACCTCATATATCAAGTAAGTTAAAAAAGAATCGAACTCAAGACCTCTTATCTAACATTAAAATGATTATTAATTCTACCACAATGGCTACCGTTTCATCATTACCTCAAAGACTGGTGAAATTTTGTACTTTATTTCTCACGAATTGCATATTTGTCGTAGAAATTTGTCAAAGTAGTATGAACATCTCCAATTTATCCTCCCATTTGTTTTCATAAATCAATGAGAAATAGTACCCAAGAGACTTTATCTTCAAGCTCGGATTAAAAGCAGAGACTATGGGCAAAATCTTGTTGGTAATACCTCAATATTTTTCAAATTTTTCGACAGATAATGGTTGTTTGCCCACTGTCTTAATGCTAAGTGAAGATGACAAACCTCAACAAAATACCTCTTTGATGTATGATATTTTGTACTGGAGAGAGATGCGAGAATTTCACACATTTTACACTTTTTTATAATTGAAGGTATTTACGTAAGACCTCAATTTCAGAGACAGGTTTTTTACCGTCAGATCAACTACTGGATATTGCACATTTTACACTTATATATTCTTTTTGGATCATCTCATACAAAATTCTCAATCCCTCTTGAACAAATATGTTATGAATGTGTGAACAACACTCAAATGCTTTGCCCAACAAAATATATTCCTCTTCTAGATGTTTGAAGTTAACTTCTCAACAAGCGCATCATTAGATGAAGGACTATTTACAACTAGACTGAATGATTTCGAGTTAAGATTTTATTGATACGACCTCTTCAATAGAATATTGACAATTTCTTTTCCTATAACAAGCCCTAACATGAAAGAAATTGATTCTTTTTTGGTAGCTTCCCATCATCGTTAATGAGTAGTCACAATATTTTATTTTGATTTAAAGTCTACACGTCCGTAGTGATAGTAACACGATAAAAATACTTATCTAATGAATTAGACAGCTTTGATTTTTCATCGTCGTAAATCTTTACAGTCTGATTGAATAGTTTTGTGAAAAATACATGCTATGATTGAGTAATTATCATAAAAGTTCTAAATCCATCATACTTTGGACTATACTTGTGAACCTCTATTTTCCCTTTTTTCAGCCTCAAATACTAATATGACATACCTCACATACCAAGTCCACTAAACTTTATTTCTATCATCTTTTACCAATCACACAATGTTACTGGAACCACATCTATTTGAAGCAGATCTAATGAAAAGAAAATAAAAATACTGTGCAAGTTTGAGAGTTGATGGCATGCAAGTCAAAAAACAATAAATAATATTATAACCTTAATCAATTTTGAAATGGCAAAAGAGAGGGACAATTTATGATAGAACAATTTAGTGGTGGGACCCACAATTTTACAATAGAGAGGGGCAATTTTTTTTATTTTTTGAAAGAATAAAAAAGAATAGAGATTACATTCTAAGTTTCTCACATGAGAGAGAGAGACAAAAATTTGTAAAAGAAAGAAGAAGACTGAAGAATCTCAACTGGGACTCTTTAAAAGTGAACTTTCATTGAGCACTCTAAAACATTTTATCTCTCATTGGCACATTTGATTATGTGAGAAATAAGAAAGACAATTAAAATAGTTTTTTTAATAAAATAACCAATCACGTGTAGTGTTTTAGAGAAGCTCACTTCTTCTTCTTCTTTTTGAATATCTAAGAGAAACCTCAGATCTACCATAACTTACGCATCAGCCGTAGCTCTCCTAAAACTCCTGGAGGGAGCACCATCGCACCGACGCTCCCGAGTATGGGCCACTAGGACTCGAACCCATGACCTCTCCCTTCCCGATGGGGGAGGCCACCAGTTGAGCTACCCTCTAATAAATCCAGACTCAAAGAATCTCAGGGAAGGTGGGACCTGAGCAAAAATTTATTGGGCTTTTAGAAAAACTGTAACGACCCGACCCGAATACAAGGCTTAGGGCTTGACTTAGCAAGAAATTATCCGCTTTGGGCCTCTCACACAAGAGAACCCAAACGGTTTTGATTTTGGGCCTAGGCCCACATAGCTCGGCCCAAAACGCGTCCTACTAGTCAAGAGGGGCTAGCCTCATAAATACCCCAATCACTCACCCTTCGTTACCGATGTGGACTCTCCCACATCGGTTCAAGGTATCACAATCACTCCTCCTAAAGCCTCGAGCCGTCCCCGGCTCGACCCGGTCCAGCTCAACAACTCCAGAGAAGGATGAAAGGCCCACACAGTCTGAGTGTAGAACCTCGGTTCTGATACCAAATTTGTAACGACTCGACCCAAATATAGGGTTTAGGACTTGACTCAGCAATAAATTGTCCGCTTTGGGCCTCGCACATAAGCGAATCCGCACGGTTTTACTTTTGGGCCCAGACCCACATGGCCCAGCCCAAAATGCGTCCTACTAGTCAAGAGGGGCTAGCCTCATAAATACTCCAATCACTCACCCTTCATTACCTGTCACGCCCCGACCGAACCGGTGGGCTCGGAACGAGACTGAATTTTTTTTTTTTGAAAGATAAACTAAACCACAAGCATTCTTACTGGGCCAAATCAACAGTTAGGCCCAGCGGTTACACATCAGCCCGTTAAGTGGACTCAAACATGTACCATATGCCTGCCCCATAGACAAAGCAATAACAACACATAGAGTAAACAAGACCAACCATTAATTCATCATTTCAAAATATTGATTAATCATTCATAATATTGTCTCAAATGGCAACATAGCCGATTACAACATTTAATCATAAATTAAGTACCACATCCGGTACTTAATTAAAAGACAACGGTTCCAAGAACCAATAGAAAATATCAGGGCATTCCTCTCCGGGGGAATCCCAAAACACTGCTTTAGCTCAAACGCCCTAAGCCTGAAAGAGAGGGTCCTCCTCCTCGGGTCCATCGCCTGAAAGGTGAGTGGTGTGAGCTAACCAGCCCAGTGAAGGATAATTAACAATGCACATTAAGCAAATAGTAAAACAGGTTAACAACAGTTAATATCTCATGCTTGATAACAGTAAGCATAATCTCAAATAAGATAATAACATCATCAACTATCAATCACTGCCATTATCCACCGTAACGGCTGCCGACTACACTGAGACCAGTATTAAGTCCCGACACGGTCAAAATACATCGTTGCAAGTACATCCCCGGCTCTTAAACTTAGCCGATACTGACACCCTCAAGTCAGCAACTGACGACAGCATGGTCCGCCCATGGTCCAGTAGACATAAACCATCTCTCATATGGCCGATATTGGTTCAATAGCCCAGGTACGTGGAAGATCTCTTACATACACATACGGTCAACACCGTAATATCAAATCATCACAGCACTCTTACCATAGTGCATCATGTATAGGCACATGAGTGGGTTCATCAAAACCGAAACCACTCATTGCTCAAAATAACACCTATTTACAAAATCTGCAGAGTTAAGTTCCCTCACCGTGATCGTGTGGTTTCGCGGTCTCTGTCAAACAACATACAAGTGCACAATCAATATACATATCAGATACGTACATATACGTAGTATTTGGAAATCACACGTTTTCCCACAAAATATCTAGGGTTCATGGAAATGAGTCTCCTACTTGGTTTCTAGCCTTTTTAAATCATCCACAAGATAATAATATAATAATAAAAAGGGGCTCAGTCTAAACTCATATTGTCTTCTGGGCATTGACCAGATTGACGTATTGAGTGAGGTCTAAATCCTCGGGTCACTTCTCGGTTGTCTTCTGGAGAGCACCAGAGCTGACATTTTGAGTAGGCCTCGAGGTCACCCAGTGCCCGACTATAATGCCGGCCTGAAAGTGAATCACTCAGTTCCCGACTAATGTCGAACTGAAAGCGGATACAATAATATTTACACTATAAATAATAAGAGAAAGGGGTTAGTACAGTTTTATTTAACAAGAGGGGTATAAATCATCACATCACATAATCTAACGAAATAATAAATTTTTTTTTGAATAAAATAATAATATTTAATTATTTAATTATTTATTCATTTTTTTTCTTCGGTGGGAACCAACATTTGAAAATATGAGCAACCATAATATCAAATAAAATATATATATATATATATATATATATATATATATATTTTTAATAAAATATTAATATTTTTTTTTTCTTCTTCTTCTTCCCCGTTCACTGTCTGCAACAGACAGTGAACGGCCGGTGAACAGTAAAACCGAAAGTAGGAAATTGGATATTTTCTGGACTCGGTTTTTACATCTGACCGGTCCGATGGATTCCTCCGGGAGTCCTCTTTCCACAGGAAGAGGTTTGGAGCTTTGAAACTCAGTGAGCCATCCGATCTTAACACCGGAAGCTCACTGATAAAAGGAACCCTAAAATTTTCCCTAGATTTTTGAAATCGATTTTCTCACTGAAATCAGAGCCAAATTCAAAAAAATTTTATTCAAAACCGATCGAAATTGAAAGGGGAATGCAGTGGTTACCTTGGATTGAGTTTCTGGGCTGAAATCCGGATTTTTTGAAATTTTTTTCCTCTAAGGTACTGTTACTGAAAGAGGGTCGGCCGGCTGGGTTTAACACAGAGAGAGAAGGGAGAAGAGAAGATGTTTTGGGAGTTAAAACCGATGGAGAAGGTCGGTTTTTATAGGCTTTTTCAGTCGAGAAATCCAGCACGTGCGATGGGACGCGACGACGGGCGAAATCACAGGAAAATCGGGCAGCAGAGCATGCGCCTGCGGTGACTGAGACACTGCTACAGTAAACCGCAGGTTTACTTTTGCAGATCAGCCCTCCATATTTTCCATTTTTGCAAAAAGGGCCTCATTTTGATAAAAATTAGATTTTTAACTAAAAAAATAATTTTAAAAGCTCAAAAATTTAATCCAACCTTACAGATAGATTGGGTTTTAAAAATCTTAATCACCATAAAAATTTTGGATTTTAACTCTTATTAAAAACCATTTATTTAAATAAAAACCATATTTTACCCATAATTACTTAATTAAACAAATGTAAAAATAACTAATTTGTAGATCTTATTTTGAAGTGAAATGAAATAACTAGACCATTCTTAAAATGGTCTACCATAAAATACTAATTTCAAAATTTATTTCATTTTCAAAACCCTTTAAAATAATTAATACTCCATTTCGGGGTTTTGACGGGCGATATTTAAATATTATTTTCTGAAAATAATTTTATTTTAAAATCAGAAATGTGAATCTTTCATTAAGGAAAACATTATTCACCAATAATATTCACAAAATCACACAATTTATAAAAATATACACAAGAAGTGGTAAATTACCAAAATGCCCCTCCAGCTCGACGAGTTGAATCACTGAGTTTTCGGGCTCAGATCGGGCCAAACTTGGGCTTTCCTCGAAGCCCTAACCAAAAACTTCAAGATCAACCGGTTAAACAATTTTAACGAGCTAAAACTCGACTAATCTGGGGCAAGGTATTACATCCTACCCCCCTAAAAGAAAATTTCGTCCCGAAATTTAAAACAAACTCTACCTTCTTGACCTGTGAGCAAGCTAGGGTACAGCTTATGCATCGTCGATTCAGGTTCCCACGTCTTATGTTGCACGTCGCGATGTTGCCACAGCACTCACACTAGAGGTATAGCCTTTCTCCTGAACTCTTGAGTCCGACGCTCTAGAATCTTGACTGGTGCTTCTTCAAAAGTTAAGTCCTCTGACAGTTCGATCTCTTCAAAACTGATCACATGCGACGGGTCAGGCTCATACTTCCTTAGCATAGACACGTGGAATATACTATGTACTCTCTCCAAAGCCTGAGGAAGATCCAACTGATAGGCCACTTCACATATCCTCTTCAAGATCTCAAAGGCTCCAACATATTGAGGAGATAGTTTTCCCTTGCGCCCGAACCGCTCACTTCATGACGTGGTGCCACACGTAAGAAAACTCGGTCGCCAACTGCAAACTCCAAAGGTCGTCGCCTTTTGTCAGCATAACTCTTTTGTCTGCTCTGGGCTGTCTTGAGACGCTGTCTGATCACTTCAACTTGCTCTGACGTCTCACGCACTAGATCAAGTCCTAGTAGCGCTTTGTCTCCTACCTCTGTCCAACAAAGAGGTAACCTGCAAGGTCTGCCATACAGAGCCTCGTAGGGTGCCATCTGCACACTGGAGTGATAACTGTTGTTATAGACGAACTCGATCAAAGGCAAGTGATCTTCCCAACTTCCCCGCATATCCATCACACAAGCCCTTAGCATATCCTCTAAAGTTTGAATGGTTCTCTCTGACTGACCATCCGTCTAAGGGTGAAAAGCAGTGCTGAAGCACAGCTTAGTCCCCAACTCTTCTTGCAATCCTTGCCAAAACCTTGACACGAACCTCGGGTCTCTATCAGATACAATGGATACAGGTACTCCTTGCAATCTGACTATCTCCTTCAAATACAATCTGCTTAGAGTAGCCAAAGAATCTGTCTTCTTGATCGGTAGAAAGTGAGCTGACTTCATCAATCGATCGACTATTACCCAAACAGCGTCGTTCTTCTTAGGAGACTTAGGAAAACCAGTTACAAAATCCATCGTGATATGCTTTCACTTCCATTCAGCCACTTCCAAAGGTTGCATCTTTCCGCCAGGTCGTTGATGTTCCGCCTTCACTTGTTGACAAGTTAGGCACTTGGACACAAAATCTGCTACCTCGCGCTTCATACCTTTCCACCAGAAAATTCATCACAAGTCACGATACATCTTCGTACCACCAGGATGCACCGCAAAGCGAGATCGATGAAAGTGATCAAGCGCCTTTCTCCTGCACTCGTCCGACTTTGGCACAAACAGTCTATCTTTGAAAGTAAGACTTCCGTCCGCTTTGATCTTCCAATCCTCTAAAGTTGCTCCTCCTGAAAGCTGAGTTGCCAACTCCTTCGCTTCGGGGTCGCTCTGTTGTCCTTCCAACGCCAATCCAACTACCTCGGGTTGCAGAACCAAACTATGGATTCTTGCTGACCCGCTTCCTTCGATCAGCTCCAGTTCGTACTCGGACAGAACTTCGAGCATCTTCCATTACAAGGATGCCATCCTCGCCACGTCGTTGTGAGACTTCCGACTAAAGGCATCGGCCACCACGTTGGCTTTCCCCGGGTGATAGGAGAGACTGAAGTCATAATCTCCCAAGTACTCCATCCACCTACGCTGCCTCATATTCAAGTCTTTCTGAGTGAATATATACTTGAGACTATGGTGATCAGAAAACACATTGAACTTCTCACCATATAAGTAATGTCTCCACAATTTCAACGAGAATACAACGGCTGCCAACTCCAAATCATGAGTCGGGTAGTTCTGCTCATGTCCCTTCAATTGCCTGAAACCATAAGCTACTACCTTCCCTTCTTGCATCAGCACACAACCCAAACCAAACTTGGATGCGTCGCAATAAACATCGTAACCTCGTCCTTGCTCGGGTATCACCAACACTGGAGACATCGTCAACTTCTCCTTCAGCTCTTGGAATGCTTTCTCACAAGCTTCGCTCCACTCGAACTTGACGTTTTTCCTTATCAGCCGAGTCATCGGTACCGCGATCTGAGAGAAGTGCGGGATAAACTTTTGGTAATATCCTGCTAATCCCAGAAAGCTCCAGATCTCGAACACGCTCTTGGGACTCTCCCAAGTCTTCACTGTCTCTACCTTTGCTGGATCTACCGAGATTCCTCCTGGAGACACCACATGTCCTAGAAATTGCACTTGAGTCAACCAAAACTCACACTTGCTTAGCTTAGCGAACAGCTGATGCCCCCGAAGAGTCTGAAGAACAATCCGCAGATGATGCTCATGCTCCTCTTCTGATGACGAAAAGATCAAAATATCGTCGATGAAGACTATCACGAACTCTCGCAAATACGGTCGAAACACGCGATTCATCAAGTCCATGAACATGGCTGGCGCGTTCGTCAAACCAAAAGGCATCACAACAAACTCGTACAAGCCATACTGCGTTCGAAAAGCAGTCTTCGGAATGTCCTCCTCTCGAATCCGTAACTGATGGTAACCCGACCTCAAATCGATTTTCGAGAAACACTTCGATCCCCTCAAAAGATCAAAGAGGTCATCTATTCTAGGCAACGGATACTTATTCTTAATAGTTACACGGTTAAGCCGCCGGTAATCTATACACATCATCATCGATCCATCCTTCTTTTTCACAAAGAGAGCAGGTGCGCCCCACGGCGAGTTGCTCTGACGGATAAAGCCAAGACTAAGAAGCTCTTCTACCTGTGTAGCTAGCTCTCTCTGTTCTGCAGGCGCCATCCGATAAGGTGCCATGGAAATTGGAGATGTTCCTAGCTGTAGGTCTATAACAAACTCTATCTCTCGGCGTGGAGGTAGCCCAGCCAACTGGTCAGGAAAAACATCCATAAACTCACACACCACCCGATGAGCAACTACACCACCTATATCTTCCCAACCCATGCTTGCCACCACACTACGGGGATACGCCCTAAGGCCAGAGAAAATGACTCTCATCCTCTCATAGGGTACCAACTTCTCCATAAACCTCTCAGCGGTTGAGGAGACCCCATGAATTCTCCTCTGAGAGCAGTCTATCAAGACTCCAAAAACAGACAACCAATCCACACCAAGGATGATGTCAAAGTCCGTCATTTCCAGAACCAGAAAATCATAGGACAACTCCACTCCACTAATCTTCAAAACACAAGATCTACACTCTTGGTTTGCCAAAGTCTTCTTATCCAAAGGTGAAACTATCATTAGCGGGTTAACTACTTCTACCGGTTTCAAACCCAATTTAACACAACAAGTTCTAGAGATAAAGGAATGCGAAGCACCGGTATCAAACAACACTCGAGCCAAAAGACTGAAAAGATTAAGGGTACCTTCCATCACCGTGTTCTCCATTGGTTCCTCCTTCTGAGTCCCTAAAGAGTAGACTCTCCCTTGAGGACGCCCTCGTCCTCTCCCCTGATCGTTCCGAGGTGGTCCATTCCTCGGTGTCGCTGATCCTCTGGAAGCCTGCTGAGAACCTCTGCCGACAGATGGCTGCGCCACAGAGTAGGAAACTCCTGCGCCTTGCGAAGGTGCCGCTTTACCAGAAAAAGGACAATCCTTGAACAGGTGCCCGGTCTGCTGGCAGTGAAAGCACGCCCTCTCTCCTTTGGATTGGCAGAACTTGGAAGTATGCCCTGGCTGATTGCAGGTGTAGCACACGATTGGCCGAGAGTCAGACCGACTAGACTGGCCCACACTAGGTTGGCTCTTCCTGAAGAAAGGCTTCTTTTGCTGATTGAACCTTGCCTTTTTGTTAGAAGAAGGTTTCTGAGAGCTGTCAGTGCTCCGGTTGATAGAGTCCACCGCTTCCACCTTCGAAGCGCGCTCGATGATCTCCTCCAGAGTGTTGAACACTAGGCCGGCCACTTGCCGCTGCAGGAAGGGTCTGAGTCCGTTCTCGAAATGCTGGATCTTCTCCTCCTCATTGGCTGCAATCCACGACACAAACTGCATCAGGTCGATGTAACGCATGGCATACTGTGCCACTGTATCTGAACCCTGCTGAATGTTGAGGAACTCTCTCTTCCTCGCCTCCTTCACCGTCTTTGAAAAGTAACGGGCCAGAAAGGCTGCAGAAAACTCCTCCCAAGTCATTGGCTCGTGATTACGAACCAAGCTCTTCGCCTCCCACCATTCGTAGGCGTTCCCTTCGAGCTGATAGGTCGCCAAGGTCACACGTAAGTCGGCGGCGATCGCTAGGGTATTGAGGATTCGGCTAATCTGTGTTAGCCAGTTCCTCGCAGTGCTGGGGTCCTCTGTTCCAGAGAAGCTAGTCGGGTTCAGACGTTTGAACTCTTTCAGAGCCGAGGTGGTGTTTGGACTGGAGGACGTCGCATATTTTCAGCTATCTGCTGAAATGCTTCTACTGCCGCTCTTATCGCCTCGTTAGGTAGGTTACGGGGTGGAAGACCAGTCCTCCTCCCACGAAAGTTGGCTTGGTTTGCGTTGGGTCCTGACATCTGTTATTTACACTTGTAAACATCATTAACCAATTTTAAGATTTTTACCAAAGTAGAAGACACAAGTTGCAATAATCTCATTAGAATTCATACGAAATTTCAAATACAAGTATAAGGGTTAGTAGGGTATGAGAACCCTTCAAAAGAACAAAACTTAACCCTTACAAACAAACTCTCCGATGCCCCCCCTAACAAACACTGATCTAATTCCCTGAAGAAGATCCTTCCTCACCACCAAAGTAATAAAAGTTGTCCGGGCAGGTCTCAGACTTGTGCCCGAACACCCCACAAGTTAAACAAGGTATGATCCCCGGTCCTCCTACATAAGGACAATTGGTTCTGGCACTCCCATGTCCGCGGAAGTCACAAACAGGGCAAATGACATTGGGTGGATAGGAGCAATAGATGAAGTTGTGCCCTGCCTGATTGTAGAGCTCACACATCTCATCTTCGTACTCGTCCAATGGCGGAGTAGCCGGAACATACTCGGGTGAACCGTTCTCCCCCACCGACTCCTCAGGAATTGGGATATCTCCCTCTTCCTCCACAGGTTCAGCACCCACGTGGTACTCTGGGGATGCCACTATTATCTCCTCTCCTAGTGCAACCTCATCGAGACTTGGCGCACCGGAGTCGTCTGAAGAATTTACGACAATAGGGTCGCTAGGTGTCCCCTGGAAGTACTCTGTATTGCCTGACATATCTGTATCACCAAACAGGAAGATGTCAAAAACAATAGCAAGACTAAGGCAAAAATAAGTCTAACTAGGTAGTAACCCATCACAGTCCTAGAGTTGAACCTACGCTCTGATACCAAGCTGTCACGCCCCAACCCGACCGGTAGGCCCGGAACGCGACTGATTTTTTTTTTTTTTGAAAGATAAACTAAACCACAAGCATTCTTACTGGGCCAAATCAACAGTTAGGCCCAGCGGTTACACATCAGTCCGTTAAGTGGACTCAAACATGTACCATATGCCTGCCCCATAGACAAAGCAATAACAACACATAGAGTAAACAAGATCAACCATTAATTCATCATTTCAAAATATTGATTAATCATTCATAATATTGTCTCAAATGGCAACATAGCCGATTACAACATTTAATCATAAATTAAGTACCACATCCGGTATTTAATTAAAAGACAACGGTTCCAAGAACCAATAGAAAAGATCAGGGCATTCCTCTCCGGGGGAATCCCAAAACACTGCTTTAGCTCAAACGCCCTAAGCCTGAAAGAGAGGGTCCTCCTCCTCGAGTCCATCGCCTGAAAGGTGAGTGGTGTGAGCTAACCAGCCCAGTGAAGGATAATTAACAATGCACATTAAGTAAATAGTAAAACAGGTTAACAACAGTTAATATCTCATGCTTGATAACAGTAAGCATAATCTCAAATAAGATAATAACATCATCAACTATCAATCACTGCCATTATCCACCGTAACGGCTGCCGGCTACACTGAGACCAGTATTAAGTCCCGACACGGTCAAAATACATCGTTGCAAGTACATCCCCGGCTCTTAAACTTAGCCGATACTGACACCCTCAAGTCAGCAACTGACGACAGCATAGTCCGCCCATGGTCCAGTAGACATAAACCATCTCTCATATGGCCGATATTGGTTCAATAGCCCAGGTACGTGGAAGATCTCTTACATACACATACGGTCAACACCGTAATATCAAATCATCACAGCACTCTTACCATAGTGCATCATGTATAGGCACATGAGTGGGTTCATCAAAACCGAAACCACTCATTGCTCAAAATAACACCTATTTACAAAATCTGCAGAGTTAAGTTCCCTCACCGTGATCGTGTGGTTTCGCGGTCTCTGTCAAACAACATACAAGTGCACAATCAATATACATATCAGATACGTACATATACGTAGTATTTGGAAATCACACGTTTTCCCACAAAATATCTAGGGTTCATGGAAATGAGTCTCCTACTTGGTTTCTAGCCTTTTTAAATCATCCACAAGATAATAATATAATAATAAAAAGGGGCTCAGTCCAAACTCATATTGTCTTCTGGACATTGACCAGATTGACGTATTGAGTGAGGTCTAAATCCTCGGGTCACTTCTCGGTTGTCTTCTGGAGAGCACCAGAGCTGACATTTTGAGTAGGCCTCGAGGTCACCCAGTGCCCGACTATAATGCCGGCCTGAAAGTGAATCACTCAGTTCCCGACTAATGTCGAACTGAAAGCGGATACAATAATATTTACACTATAAATAATAAGAGAAAGGGGTTAGTACAGTTTTATTTAACAAGAGGGGTATAAATCATCACATCACATAATCTAACGAAATAATAAATTTTTTTTTGAATAAAATAATAATATTTAATTATTTAATTATTTATTCATTTTTTTTCTTCGGTGGGAACCAACATTTGAAAATATGAGCAACCATAATATCAAATAAAAAAAATATATATATATATATATATTTTTTAATAAAATATTAATATTTTTTTTTTCTTCTTCTTCTTCCCCGTTCACTGTCTGCAACAGACAGTGAACGGCCGGTGAACAGTAAAACCGAAAGTAGGAAATGGGCTATTTTCTGGACTCGATTTTTACATCTGACCGGTCCGATGGATTCCTCCGGGAGTCCTCTTTCCACAGGAAGAGGTTTGGAGCTTTGAAACTCAGTGAGCCATCCGATCTTAACACCGGAAGCTCACTGATAAAAGGAACCCTAAAATTTTCCCTAGATTTTTGAAAACGATTTTCTCACTGAAATCAGAGCCAAATTCAAAAAATTTTTATTCAAAACCGATCGAAATTGAAAGGGAAATGCAGTGGTTACCTTGGATTGAGTTTCTGGGCTGAAATCCGGATTTTTTGAAATTTTTTTCCTCTAAGGTACTGTTACTGAAAGAGGGTCGGCCGGCTGGGTTTTACACAGAGAGAGAAGGGAGAAGAGAAGATGTTTTGGGAGTTAAAACCGATGGAGAAGGTCGGTTTTTATAGGCTTTTTCGGTCGAGAAATCCGGCACGTGCGATGGGACGCGACGACGGGCGAAATCACAGGAAAATCGGGCAGCAGAGCATGCGCCTGCGGTGACTGAGACACTGCTACAGTAAACCGCAGGTTTACTTTTGCAGATCAGCCCTCCATATTTTCCATTTTTGCAAAAAGGGCCTCATTTTGATAAAAATTAGATTTTTAACTAAAAAAATAATTTTAAAAGCTCAAAAATTTAATCCAACCTTACAGATAGATTGGGTTTTAAAAATCTTAATCACCATAAAAATTTTGGATTTTAACTCTTATTAAAAACCATTTATTTAAATAAAAACCATATTTTACCCATAATTACTTAATTAAACAAATGTAAAAATAACTAATTTGTAGATCTTATTTTGAAGTGAAATGAAATAACTAGACCATTCTTAAAATGGTCTACCATAAAATACTAATTTCAAAATTTATTTCATTTTCAAAACCCTTTAAAATAATTAATACTCTATTTCGGGGTTTTGACGGGCGATATTTAAATATTATTTTCTGAAAATAATTTTATTTTAAAATCAGAAATGTGAATCTTTCATTAAGGAAAACATTATTCACCAATAATATTCACAAAATCACACAATTTATAAAAATATACACAAGAAGTGGTAAATTACCAAAATGCCCCTCCAGCTCGACGAGCTGAATCACTGAGTTTTCGGGCTCAGATCGGGCCAAACTTGGGCTTTCCTCGAAGCCCTAACCAAAAACTTCAAGATCAACCGGTTAAACAATTTTAACGAGGTAAAACTCGCCTAATCTGGGGCAAGGTATTACATTACCGATGTGAGACTCCCACATCGGTTCAGGGTATTCAGGGTATCACAAAAACTTAATTATTATATTATTAAAATAAATAGTAACATGTGTATAAATTTTTTAAGATGTTATATAATCAGGCCTGGCCTTCGAGCTTTAGATCCAGTATGCATATAGCCCTAACCTAGCCTGGATTATAATCGGGCTTAAAAAAGTTTCCAAACTAGGCCTTATTTAAAAATTAGACTGAAAATCTATACCAAACTCACCTTTTTTTAAGATTAGACTCTTTGGGCTTTTGGATTTTTTAGGCAAATTCACGTCCCTATCCTCAATAGCCTTAATATATATCGTATAAGATGGATGAAGGAAGGATCCATTGAGGAATGATACAGGTTATGGTTAACTCAACCTGATTGATTGAACTTGAAATATAATGGGTTAACCCAACCGATTTAAAATATGAGAATAGTACGGAGAAAAGTTAATCTTGACCTGTTTTTAATTTGTAATAGACTGATGTCATGCTTTTGTACAATCTGATTCGCTTGAATCACCTAAATTATATCTACAAACACATAATCCTCAATTATTAGATATTTATTTGAATTTTTTTTTACTTAAATCTTTACAGTGATTATGTTTAATGGTGGAGATTTATTTTTATAGATGTCTTTTATTTGAAATATATCAATAAAATGTATAATTATCTATTAAATTAAATGGATTGACCTGTGACATGATTTTACCCGACCCGAAGTAGTTGGTCTGAATTAAAAATGGATTGAAGTTTTAACAATGGGTTGGGTTCTAGACAAGTTAGAAAAGTGAAATATGGGTTGGGTCAAAAAAAAGTAATTGGAATTTAAGTGGGCTAAGAAACTCAAAATTCACTAAAGTATGTTCAGTATGGGAAGATCGAGTTCTAATTTCCAATAGTTTTCTTCCTGATCTAAGATGAAGAACACAAACAAGCCGACAATAAATGCAAATGAAATCTGTTAAGATAGGATTTGATTTTATTTCCAATATTAAAGATATGATTTGATTTAATTTCCACTTTATCTACATTATCTTACTACATTTGAATTTGACGATGCATTTGATTTCTCCTATAAATAAATGGTCTCTCTTTAGACAGAGACACCAAACTATTTTATTATTTCACAAAATCTATAAGGCATGAGCTAATGTATGCATAAGAAAAAAAAATTCAAATACCAAAGAAGGCCTAGATTTGATTTCATTCACCAAACAAATCAAGTGCTACACTTGGAATTGTCATATTACAAGGAATGAAAAAAAAAAATCCCTTAATCCAAATACACCACCGAGTATAAAAACAGACACTAGAAGTATAGATTCTTAAATCACACAAGGACCTCTATGGGATGAAATGAAACTACCCATTTTTTCATAACTATGAGGCATTTTATGGAGAAGCAAAAACAAACTAGGCCTTTGATCTTGAATCCTTTCATTAGAGGAAAAACAATCTCTTCCGCTAGGTGTCTGTCTACCACTGGATGCAGGATCGGCCTTAGCTTTAGGTCAATTAGGTCGTCATCTAGGGCCTTCCAATGTAACCAATGGACTGTAGGACTTTCATTTGCCATGCTCTCAGGGCTCAAGGTTTCCACCAATGTATTGCGCTTAAGACCCCTGAATTTTCAAGACTGATATTAATTGGATGAGCGCAAAAATATACTAAAAATTGTTAAAAGATAAATAGAATGACTTATAAGATCATCTAATACTTTTATAGCAACTTGTCTAGGGTTCTAAGTTGAGGGTCCTTAAGTTGACCTAGAAAAATAGAACTAGGAAAAATAAAGTATAGCTCTAAGGAGAATTAGAAAATATCCACAATCAAATAAACGTAAAAGATGGTTTTTGAGGTATAGATTGAGGGGGACAAATTTAAGGAAAACCTTCAAAAAGTTCACCTAAATTAGTAGAAAATTGACTCAATAAAATTGGGCAAATCCAACTTCATATAACAAAGCTTAGGGTAAATGTTTGCTCACAAAAAGTTCCAGAAAGGCCCAATCTCACATTGGGTATTGCAATTTTTCACAATGATAATCATAGACACAATGTAAACATGCAATCTTAGACAATTCACGAAAACACTAAAAATAAAATAACTCACTAAAGTGAAGAGAAAATTCAAATTTAAGATGCCTATGGATACCCTACCGATATATCGGCCTATATTATGACAATAATTTCTCTCTCATCTGAATTTTTTTATTTTTTAAAAAATCAGAAAATGAAGAAAATTATAGGCTTTATGAATATGTAATATTTTCATTTTCAAATATTGTTTTTAAGTTATAAATTCAAGAATTTCAAATTTTTTTTAAAAAATTATGAAAAATTGCAAAAAAATTAAGTGATCATTAAATGAACCTTGATTATTTGCCTATTAAATGTTTATAATTTTTTCTCATGTTAGTAAAGAAAAATAAGAAAACGATTTTGAATTTTAGGTGTTGTCTAATTAATGAAAATATGGAAATACAACAGGGTTTTCTTTATTATAATAAGCCTCGGTTATTTTTGCTTTCGATCTTAGCCGATGATAATACAAAAATGGGAGGTTATCAACTTGGCCCCAACCGACCATTACGAGAGGTGTTGTCTACCAACAGTAACTTTTGTGAATTTGCGCATTTGCCTCGGGTATTCAATCGAGGCAGTTTCTCAATCTATTTCTACAAATAATGTTTCAAAATTCATATACTCTGAATTTTATGAAATTCGGGACTGATTTTAAGTGAAAATTGTATAGTTTTTTACTTCAAAAATCCTACATAAATAATTAAGAAGGAAGGTCATTTTTCTTTAATTCTTTGGGTACGATTTTTTAAGTCCAAAACTATACTTTTTTTACTTAAAATTAGTTCTGGAGTTCATAAAATTCAGAATAGATGAATTTCGATATCTTGTTTGTAAAAATCGGTCGAGAAAATACCTCTTTTGAAAATTCCTCTCCACAACCCATTCATTCGGATGATTCCATTTTACATGGAATCTTTCCTTCGGACTTTCTGATCGTCCAAACGAACACATAATTAACTAGATGTTCGATCGGACTATCAAAACACAGAAGGGCAACTCTTGACAGAAAAATATGGTATGTATATGGCCACCCTAATTTTACATCTTAAATTGTTGTTTTTTTTCATATCATATATTTTTGGATGAAATGCAAGTATTAGGACTCTATTTTTAATTATTATTTTTATTCTTCCATGAATTTTGCATTTGATAAAATTCATGGACATTTATATAATGTTTTTAAGATGCATTGTTATTTTCTATTCATTGAATATTTTAACAATTATATTTATGTTTAAGTTATAAAATTTAATTATTTTTATTATTTTGACTCACTAACTATTATCAATTGTGATGATAATATATATAAAAAAATTATTTATATCCATTAAATAATTTATTGAAAGAATACTTCTCTCTTCAACTCTTATACCTTTTTCATTTTAATTATTAAACAAAGAAGAGAAAATTTTCAAAGGAGAATCTAGATATTTACTACACTTATAAAAATCTCCTTCAAAATTTTCTCATCAATAAATATAGTTAACGTAATTTTATCTTTTTTATTAATATTATTTAAATAAAAAAATACTTTTAATATTTTGAAAAATAAGATATCCCAACAGATGTCGAAACTGATTGTCAAAATAATGGGGAGATAAAAGCATCCATGTATGCCATGTGTACGGTGGATGCGATGCATTCCTTCGGTGGACATGCACCCTTTTATGCAGCAGAAGCGAAAGGCCAAGTCAGAAACCCATAAAATAGAAGAAGAACCCACCTAAAAATCTCCTATCCCTCTGCAAATCTTTCAAAAACCCTAAGATCTATCTCTCTCTCATATTTCATTTCTCGTCATTCTCTTGTATCGCCTTTACTTGAATCTGTGCTTCCATCTCTGGTAACGGAGTTTGATCTTTTCTTTACACGAATCTGAGCTTCAATTCGCGTTTTAAGGCTTTTCTGAAGTATTCTCAATTTTTTTTTTCACTGTTTTGATGCATTTGGAGCTTTTCTTCGCATTTTTGGCTTTTATTTGCTCGATTTTGAACTCAGAGCTCGAACCTCTTTTTTCTTAGCTTGCATGTTCATTTTTTTCTTGCTCTTGTGTCGATTTTGTGCTGTATTTTCGAACTCTGTGGCGGTGATTGAGATTTTACACGAAATGTCTGCTTTGTGCTACACGGTTTTAGCGCTTTCATTTTCTTCATTTTCAAAACCCATCCTCTAATCGTATTTTTATTAGCTTTTTACCCTTTTTTCTGTTTTCTTACTGCTGGATCGATTTCGACCTGGGTTTTTTAGCTCTCCACCTATGGTTGAGTTTTCCATGAATCTTCACATCATGCAGGTTAGTAGGTTGACCTTTATTTGATTGATTTCGAGAAACCGAGCTATAATCGCATGTTACGTAGGTTTTATGCTCTCTTTTTCTTATTCATGATCAAACTTGAACTGGACTTTCTAGCTTTCTGGGAGTGGCTTAGATCTTCCTCGAAGCCTCTGCGTCAACTAGAATTTTAGGGCTTTTGTTCACTCAATCGTTGACGCTCTCAGCTTAGGTTGCATTTTGTTGAACATTCTGCTACCTCTGCTTTTCTGGAATTTAGAAGCGCTTACTATTTTCTAGTAATCCATGCCTACTTCAAGTATGGCTTCTTTTTCTCAGCAGTTGTTTTGTATTGAAATTCCAGTAAACATACCATGGCCTTGGGTTAAGCTAATTTGTGATGTTGATTTTCATTGAAAAGCTCTACGGAGACTTTCCCTTCTAGAGAGGCTGCTCTTTAAATATTAAAGTTTTCACAGTTTTTCTGATGAAATATATAGCAAATAATTAAGACATTGGATGCTTAAAATTTAAGCCTCGTCTAATTATTTTAGTCTTTAAGATTTTGCGGATTTTATTGCTACAAGTCATTTCATTTTCATGACCCATATCACAATATTGTGATGATCAGATTGAGGAGTGTCCAATGAATTATATCATGCATGAAATCCTCTATCCATCCCACTCAACCATGTGGGTGCATTCCATGATAAATGTGCGGTGTTCCTATTGAAAATGTATACCCAACTCTCTTTAAAGCTGCTCATTTTCATTGTTATGCTTGTATTGTAGATTTTACCAACAATTATGCATCCCCATCTATGGAGGGGGGAAAACTTTAGCTGAATATATGTTGCCTGTGATTAAAAAAGCTGTAGTTGAATATTTGCTGCTTGTGATTGATATGTAGATATTGGATTGGAGGGGAAAATGGTGGTAGTGATTAGTAGCTCAAGGGCGATTACTTTTTGTGTGAAAGAATGAATGCTTGAAGCCACCACAATGGAAGGTTGTCTCAATTACACTCCTTCGTCTGCAGATGAGCCCCCCATTATCGATGTCAAGCCTTTACGATGTTTGGCTCCCTTATTTCCAGCACCCTTTGGGTTCACAACGTGTTATTCTCCAAATGCACCTCCTTCTTATGTTTCTGTCACTCCTTTTGGGCCATTTCCTCCTGGATTTGTACCTCTCATCCCCCCATCTTCTCTTCCTACTGAATCTCACAGGCCATCTGAACATACTCCTCAACGTGGGAAGGGAAACACCCAATCCCAAGAAGTGCCAGATTTTGAGAACCTCATTCATGTTCCATCACCTTCGACCCATACACCACAACCATTTTCAGAGGTTGCTAATGGTGGCATTGGGCCTTCAAAGAAGATCAAAACGCATGATGTTGGTGGGAATCAAGTGGTTCATGTGAGTAGTAGCATGATGTGTAGCAGTGAGACAGAAGATAGCTACGGAAAGACGGAGAAGCGGAAGGGGCGTAAGAGAGTGAGAAATATTGTTGACACAGCTCTTTCCTTGCCCGTTGATGGAGATAGGGAGTCGGTTGAGAGGATTCTCATGACATTTGATGCACTTAGGCGGAGGCTCTTGCAGCTTGATGATGTGAGCGAACGGACTCCTGGCATCAGCAAGCGCTCAGACTTAAAAGCTGGGGCAATCATGATGAGTAAAGGGATTCGAGTTAATGAAAAGAGAAGGATAGGAGCAGTTCCTGGAGTTGAGATTGGGGACCTTTTCTTTTTTAGATTTGAGATGTGTTTGGTGGGCTTGCACTCTCCAAGTATGGCTGGTATTGACTACATGAATGTGAAATTTGACCAAGGGGAGGATGCTGTGGCTCTAAGCATTGTTTCTTCTGGGATGTATGAGGATGATGATAATGATACTGATGTTTTAATCTACAGTGGCCAGGGTGGCAGCAGCAAAGTTGGGAAGCAAATTGATGATCAAAAGCTGGAAAGGGGTAATCTTGCTTTAGAGAAGAGCTCACATCGGAAGAATGAGATTAGAGTCATCCGAGGTATGAAAGATTTGACAAATCCACCTAATAAGATTTACGTTTATGATGGTATCTATAAAATACACGAGTCATGGATTCAGAAGGGAAAGTCAGGCTTTAGTGTTTTCAAGTATAAGCTGCTAAGGGTTCCAGGGCAACCTGATGGAAGTGCAGTTTGGAAATTGACACAACAATGGAAGGGCAATCTCTCATCTAGAAGCCATCTTATCCTGCCAGACATATCCTCTGGGAGTGAAAATTTACCCATTTGCCTTGTGAATGATGCCGATAAGGAGAAGGGACCATCTCATTTCTTATATGTCACCAGTGTCAAGTATTTGAAACCAATCAGTTCAATGAAACCTTTAGTGGGATGTACATGCCACAGTGTTTGTATGCCAGGTGATGGCAGTTGCTGTTGTGCTCAAAGAAATGGAGGATATCTGCCATATAGTTCAAATGGGCTGCTTATACGTCCCAAAACTCTGATATATGAGTGTGGCACATCATGTCAGTGCTCTCTCAATTGCCGAAATCGAGTGTCTCAAATGGGTATAAGATTCCACTTTGAGATTTTTAAGACAAGGAACCGAGGCTGGGGTCTGCGCACATGGGATCCCATTCGAGCAGGTTCTTTTATTTGTGAATATACAGGTGAAGTTGTTGATAAGGTCGGGATGGAAGATGGGGATGAAGAAGATGATTATGTTTTTGAGGCTCTTTGCCCTGGTGAGGCCTGTTTTGACTGGAACAATGTACATGAATTGGCGGGAGAAGAGCCACCTGTGGACTTGAATGGAAGTTCTAAACCATTGTCCATCATTATAAGTGCAAAGAATACAGGGAATATCTCTCGCTTTATGAACCATAGTTGCTCCCCTAATGTCTTTTGGCAGCCAATTTTATATGATCATGGTGATGAGTGTTATCCTCACATTATATTTTATGCCATGAAACATATTCCACCAATGACAGAGTTAACATTTGATTATGGCCTATGTGGGGATCAAAATGAAAGGCTGTCCCGTTTCAATAGACGTCCCAGGAAGCAGAAGTGTCTGTGTGGATCAGAAAAGTGCAAAGGATTCTTTGGTTAGGCCTTCAGCATCAGCTACAAATGGCCAAAAACTGGTTACCTCAGCAGCCCTTGAACAAGGTCAGAAATCTCCAATAATTAGATCATACATCTATAGATAGATGCCTGCCGTTTTTTGGTCTTATCTGTATTTTCTTCTATGCTTGAAATTGTCAAAAGAACAAGAACTAGAATCCTGCATCTCATGCTATCATGGTTTTAATACATGATTTTGTAGCTTTCACCAACCGGGGATGAAATTACTATGTGACAGTGGATGTTATTTTTCAATTCATTGCATAGGTCTTATTCATTCCATTCTATTGAAAATTTTGAAATTTGAAAATACACAACAAAATTCTTTCATCTGAAATTTTGTCAGCTTCTAAATATTTATATGTTCAAGTAGAAGTGAACAAATGGTAATAATAAATGTGAAATCAGATTTTCCTTCCAACATTGTACTCCTTATGTTTCAACAAATGTTTAAACCTTAAGAGTTAGTGTGCAGTTCACTCTGTCATTAACTACAAAATTGTTATTCGTTGCCTCATTACCTACTAAAAGGAAAAAGGGGGAGCTATGTCCTTGATCTTGATTCTTGAGGAGGAATATCAGGTCCCCATGAAGTAGGATCAGTTCCAGGTTGGTTTGTCATTTCATGTACGATACACATATTACAATACTATACAAAAATGTTTTTAATTTATTTTTTATAATAAATGGATTTTGATGTGATTTTATGTACTATTGGTGAAATAACTTGTTGCGTAATGTGGTTAGAACAGAGGATAAAAATCGTTTGTCTGTATTATGTGTTTGAATTCTTAATTGAAAATCTCCCCTCTAAGACCCTGTTTCTGTCTCATTACAACTCAGAAACAAGTCCAATCAGGGGTCGAAATATCGGCCGATACACATCGTATCGGCCGATATGTATCGATTTTTCAGAGCCGAACGATATCGGCCGATACGATATGTATCGCCAGTAAAAAAGGTTATCGGCTGATATGACCGATATTCGGTTCAGAATATCTGTCATCATATCGGCCGATATACATAAAATCGGTATTTAAAATCTATTTGATTTTTTTTTAAAAAAAAAACCGATACGGTTTTGAATATCGAAGGAGAGAGAAACTTATCGGCTGGGTCGATATTTTCGACCCCTGAGTCCAATATTCAGTGGCTTCATCTTCCACCTGAAGTCAAAATCTCTGAATCAATGTTCTGGCATAAGGATGTTTGGACTTCCGCCTTTAATTCTCTGATATCCACAGTAAGCCTTGATGCCCCCACTTATCTCTCTGTCTCTCTCCCACCCTCCCCAAAAAAAAGGAGTGAAAAACCCCTTTTCTTTTTTACCTTCTCTTCTATCCTTTTTTTGGCTGTAAGGTCAGCAGGGCCAATACCTTATTTTCAGAGAATGCTCAATTCATATATCTTTCAAAGAAATAAATTAACCCTCAATTCATGTTCCACACGAAGGCCTACACATGGAGTATAACAATAGAAACTTGACTATTTCAACCATTCATGATGTGTTACATACATATACTCTACTTGCAACGTACATGCATTTGTATGCCAAATATGTCAACCAAAGTTTTCTAACAAAACCATATTGTACTCCTCAGCATCTTACACCAAACTTTTGGCATTTATTTTTTGTTGATTGAATTTTTTACCAAACATTTTCTAATCAAGCCTGAATTCTATCAGAACATACTGCTGTATTTTGCATGCAATGAGAACAGATTTGGTGCTTCCCTGGCGCACCCACCTCAGTACAGCCACGAGCATCTTTTTCTAATATGATACACTTATCGTTTGTGGGTCCCATGAATCATATCATTTGAAACACATTGATTAAATCTACTTAAATATAACAAATATTTTTCAAAATATTTTTTATTTATCTGATATGGACTACAAAACTGGATGGTTGATTCTGGAAACAGTATTTTTAACTTAAAAAAGACTTTGAATTCTAATGTTCAAAATCAGTCATCCATTGTCCTTAATCCTTATATTAGATGAATAAAACATATGCTATAAAAGATAATTTTTATATTTAAGTAGATTTATAGATATGATCCAACTGATATGGTTTATGAGACCCACCAACATACTATGTGTCAACTCATTAGAAAAAGATGTCCATGCCCTGGCCATACTGAGGCCAGGTGTGGCTAGGGTAGCACTGAATCCATACTTTGAAATTTAGGTTAGTCTTGAGCAATCTTCTTGCCATCCTATTTGACATCTTCTGTCAGACATTCTTGTTGTGCACATGTGTTACAAATCAATCCAATCACCATAGAGAAAAAGGCAAATTCCATTTTTATCTTGATCCAGAATGAGATGTTGGAGGTCAATTTAAAGTTAAGATGGCCAATAACAAGGAGGACATAAAATACCATGTGGCTTGTTCTGGCTGTTGTGACTTCCACACCACCTGAATTGGTTCTCTAAGTTCATGGTAGGCATCTGCCTAGCTTCATACCAGCTTTGGAATTCCATCAACAATTCGATTTCTATGGGTATTGAGTCAACACTGAACTGTATTGCTTGCTCAAAGACAATAATAATTGCAGCATTTCCTTTTCTTTGTTTTTTCAGCTTCTTTCCTCATTCTTTGCAGATGCAGAAATTGGGAGCAAAAAGATCACGTTAGAATATCTGTCATCAGCTTGCTCCAGTATCCAGATAGGTGAAAAAAAAATATGTAAATATTTCCACTCTGTGTTTCTTCAAATACTTGGTAACTAATCTATGGCTGTCTAGACTGCAAAGAGAATCCAGGTTCTCATAACTGCAAATTAAATGTCTTCTGACTGGTTCTATGATCCTCTCCTTCATCTAAACTAGCTTTTGTTCTCCATTTTATGGTCTTCTAATGGTTCTCTGCACCATAGAAATCATATGCTGAGGGTGGTTTTACAAATAAGGTATGCAAATGGGCTTTTCTCATTGATAATATATAAGGTACCTGACCAGTACCAGTATGTTAAAACTTAAAAAGTCCCAATAGAGTTCTAAATCTATTGGAAGCGGAAAATAGGCTGCCTATACCCAGGTTAGGCCCCACTAACTATACAACAGAGTAAAAGACCACCATGCTTCTGAGGCGTCGTTCCGGCGGCTATACCCAGGTTAGGCCCCACTAACTATACAACAGAGTAAAAGACCACCATGCTTCTGAGGCGTCGTTCCGGCGGCTCACTCTATGATGGCTTTCACCTATACTCTCAAGAGGTATCACCATATTCAGGATTTCAACAGAGATGTACTGGTGTTTCTTTTTTCATTGGTTCTGATCATTGAAATAACTTTTTGTGTTTGTCCTCTGGGCGTAAAAGTGAGTCGGCTGTTGGCACATCAGTAGACGTGTTTAGCAACTCACTTTTCTAGAAACATTTGGAAATACAGAACAAAGTGAGTCGATATCTATCACGACTTTTCCAGAGAATACTGTAAATTCGACTAAAATAGTCGGCATCTTGTTATGACTTATTTTCTCTATTTATACCATTTGTGCCATTTGAGTCTCTCTAAATCCAAGAGTATATACAATTAGTCTTTGGGGATATTTGGTAACTTTATAATAAGTTCCTAAACACCCAAGACTAAATCCAATTAACATAAGATTTGATCTACATGTCTTCCATCTTCAAAGTTTCAATTCTTAGTCTCCATCTCCACTAGTCTTTTTTATCTTCAATGAATAACTTAGATGTACATGGGGAGTGAACACTTCATCATTAATCTCTAATTTGAAGGGCATGATATCCTAACATACGTCTCCTTAATGCCTTGGAGATTAATCTTGAACTTCTTCTAATAAAATTATGCTTATGAAGACATTAGTACCATATATATAGAGACTCAACAATCCATTTTTTTTGTTTTTAAAAATAGAATTTTATATTTATGTAAGATCTAATGAAAATAATCTAACATAATTTGTAAGATCCATAAGAAGACACATGTCATTATATTAAAAAATACCCAATATAGAGCCACGACACTATAACATCTTTTATTATAAAGAATAGATAAGATCTTAGTATATAAGATCTTTTCTCATGAAAAATAAATGAATAAGTGTAATGGTAGAGGAAACCTGATTACATTAACATCAATTTATCTATATTTATTATTCATTAGCTAAAATTTAAATTTTAAAATATTTTTTTTTAATAAGTAATGGTTTTGTAAAAGCTGTCTGTAATTTCATTATTGCATCTGATCATCTCTTTTACATGTGTACGAGTTTTTGGAGTATGCTCCACTTGCCTTTGGATAAAAGCATAGACATGATCATTTGAAGAGGTGGACCATTCACGGTGGTTCGATCATGTGGTCAAGATTGCATCCTTGACTGGATGCTACATTAAGAGTGTAACTATCTTGACTTGGAAGTTATCACACGACTCAGACTGAATTGGATTTTGATAAATTTAATTTATTTCATATAAAAAATTATTGACTTGATGTTACATAGACTATCTTGACTTGGAAGTTCATCACACGACTCAGGTTGAGTTGGATTTTGATAAATTCAATTTAATTCATATAAAAAATTATTGAATTCAGTTAGATCTGATATGGCTTGTTGGTTTGAATTGTTCAACTTAATTCGATTTGAATTATTGATTCGATAATTTGATCCATTTTTAGTTTAAATTTAAAAAAAAAACAGCAATAACTTTTTTAAATTTCTTAAAACTCAAGTCAGATTGGTTCAAGTCGAGTACATTTTGTAGTTTAAATCTGATCTAAATTTTATTTTTTTCTACTCTTGATCCCGACTCAAAATATATAAATATATAATTTCTCAAAATAATTAAAACTCTTGTCATCTTGTAGCTGGCATGCACTGTACGAATAACTGAATAAGTCTTTAAAATCAGCAAAAAAAAGCCTGACTTCTCATATCTTTAAAATTACGACCGGGTGAAACCGGTCACATAGGTACCTTTTTATTGTGTTTCTGTCTTTTCATTTGAATTTTTCCCCCTTTTACATCTCAGAATAACAGTTATAGTTTGGCATAAATTAAATCAGATCCATTTCATATTAAATTAAAATTACATCAGATATAATTAGACATTCTAATTTAAACATTTCTTCATTCAGTATTCTCATCTAATCAATTTATATAAAAATTAATAATATATTTTGTGATTTAAATTTTAACGTTAAAAATAATTATAATAATCTAATTGGGCCCTTTTTGGTGATTTCATTGGTCAATATAATTTTCAAATATTAATCATTTTGGTTATATCAAATGATTGCATCTATTTTTTATTTTTTTAAAAAGGCTCATCAAATTATTTACTTTTTAAAGGTTTCCTTATCTAAATTCAACATCACCATGTAATTTTATCCATTTTTTTAGATTTTAAAAAAAATATGATATTTCAAACACTAGAAAAATAATTAATTTGAAATATCAATGTACATGGTTACTTTAATTGTTCCTTCTTCTATTTGTTGGATTCTCTTCCAAATCAGCTTAGATTCGTTAATCTGGTATTTTTATGAACATTTTTAATGAAAAAACTAATTACGGTATATGCTCCGCATATCGTATAAAGTCATTTCTTAATTTTCTGTAACTGAAATAATTAATTATTAAATAAATATATACTTTAAAAGTCCAATCATATATCAACCATATATGAATCAATTAAACGTTTTACTATTGACATGAAATTGATAATATGTTAATCAACAGGTATGCTTATTAGATGCTCTAAGTTGAAAATCTTGATTGCTCTGACATATCATGTTAGATTTATGGTTCTCATTCTATAAATGAATAAATTATTATGTTTAGACCAATTAAACTACTTTAGTCCTCGATTTTTTAAGATTACAAATAAATTATTAGATAAATATTTGGAGAGGGATCCTCCCACGGGCATTTCGTGTTTAGCGACACGGGTTTTAGAGTATTTTCGATTTTACCCTTCGCATGAACAGTAAAATTTCAATGGGCTGATTTTTACTGTTCATCGGCGAGCGAGCTGACTTGCAATTTCGGAGAGCCGATTTCAGGAAACATTGCACTATTCATGATTTTCGGTGAGCTGGCTTCCAATTTCGGAGATCCGATTTTAGGAAACATTGCACTGTTCATGATTTTCGGTGAGCCGACTTGCAATTTCGGAGAGCCGATTTCAGGAAACATTGCACTGTTCATGATTTTCGACGAGCCGACTTGCAATTTCGGAGAGCAGATTTCAAGAAACATTGCACTGTTCATGATTTTTTGTAAGCCGACTTGCAATTCGGAAAGCCGATTTCAGGAAACATTGCATCGTTCATGATTTTCGGTGAAATGACTCGCAATTTCGAATAGTCAATTTCAGGAAACATTGCACTGTTCATGATTTTCAGCGAGCCGATTTCAGGAGAATTGCACTGTTCATGCATTCTTCTTTCTGGTACCGCAGGTAGAGGACAAATTCAGCATATGCTAAAATCCGTGTCTATATACACAAAATACCCGTGTAAGGATCGCCCCCGTAAATATTTCTATCTATTATGATGAACCAGAAAATGCATGAAATGGACATAGAAAAATGTTGGATTTAAATGTTAAGGAAAAATAACAATTTCAAAGGTCTAAAATTGAACTTATGCCCTTACATTTAATATTTTCCACTAAGTCAACAATCTGTATGTGAAAAGTAAAATTAAGAAAAAATAATTAATTCACAAAATTGAATAAAAGTGATATATGCATAGACATGGCATTGGATTGGGTTGGGTCTTATTCATGATCGAAGCAACACTCTTCAATCTATTATTTATTTGTTTATTAAATGGGTTAGTCAGTTCAGGTCATTTTCGAGTTTGAGTTATAAAATGTTAAACTCATATCCATTTAAATTGCTTGGGTTTAGTTATGGTAAACCAGATAGGAAATCCATTACTTGTTTATTAAATGGGTTAAGTTGCTTCGGATCTATTTTGGATTTGAGTCACAAACTTTAAACTTATATCCCATTTAGAATGCTCGTTTGATTTGTATAATCGGGTCGGATCAAATTTTGCCAATATTACAAATAATTTATTAAAAATATAAAATTTAAAATATAAGAAAATCCATTGATATTTTTATTGATTGTTATTTAGTAATTATTTTTATTCTAATATTTTTAGTGACAAATGTGAAAAGTTCCAAATGGGTGTAGCTCAACTGGTTAACCTCCCGTTTCAAGAAATGAGAGTTGCCAAGTTCAAGTCCCCATGGCCTAACTTGGTGTACCCTAAAGGCAGTAGGTATCACGAGATTTTACACTGAATTTTCCATGGTAAATTCAAAAAAAAATTGAAAATTTCCACAAAATACAATGGATTGGTGACTAAGAGAACCGTCAGATTGAATAATTTTAATAATCATTTTGGAAGTAGGCCCCAAGCCAACTCCCCCAATAAAATTTCATAAGTTGTAGAACCCATCAACTTGAAAAAGTCACAAGGTTATCATGACTGAGATTAATTTATATATATTTAATTAGAATAAAATAAAATTATAAATAAAATTGTTAACTTGAAAATTTATAAGAAATTGATCTGGTTAAATATATACAATTAACCAATTTAAACTATGTAAAAATTAAATAGTTGAAATTTACTTTTTTAACAATTGCAAATTTTATTTATTCAAATTAAATCAATAAAAATTATATTTCATAATTATAATTCTAAGTTTCTAACATCATCAACCCATTTTAATAAATTAGGACACGTTACGTCGTCCGGCCGTCATCTCATTCTTAACACGTGGGGGAAGTGTGTGATGCAGAGTTGCGGACCCCTGACTGGACTCAATTTGTGGCCCACTCCAACAAATGCTTTATAATGACGAATTGACGTTTTCTCACTTTTATTCCACGTGGTGTATTGCAATAAGTCCGTTCGTAGAAGTCTTTTTGTAATTTTCGATAAAAGTCTTTGAAAGCCCGTTTAGCCATTGAATTTTTGTATTATATATTTGGTCCATTTTTTTTTAAAAAAGATTATTTTGAAATTAATTAGAAGACTGTATATTTATCAGGGGTCCAAAAAATGCTTCGGCCGATATTTGCATATCGGCTAATAATTTTCTCTCTCATCCATTTTTTCCATTTTTTTGCATTTCTTTCTCCTCCTATATTCAAAACCGTTAAAAATAGTAAAAACCGTGAAAAACCATAAAAATCCGTAAAAACCTTAAAAAATCGTGAAGAAATCGTATCGATTTTTATCTTTTTTTTAAACAAATTTAAATAAATTTTAAATATCGATTTTTATGCATATCGGTAGGGCTGAAACTCGGGTCGGGCGAGCCAGGTTTTGACAAACCCAGCCCTAATCCATGTCAAAAAAATTTGAACCCGACCCAGCCCGAATTGCAAACCCGAATATGTCAACCCAACTCGACCCGAATTGCTAATACTTTCAACCCGAGAGTTGACCTGACCCGACCCGAGTTAGCCCGAGTTAGCCCGAGTTTCAAAAGAGGGGAAGAGGGGAAGAGGAAGAGGAAGCGGAAGAGGTGAATATCGATTTTAGAAAGAGGGGAAACAGAAGTGGAAGGGGCATGGGTTTTATTTAAGTTATGAATTCAGGTCGGATTTTTCCGGGTCCAATTTTTTGGGGCGGGTTGGATCGGGTTGAAATTTAAATTCTTCAGCCCAACGTGACCCGAATTTCAATTGGGTTTTTTTTTTCCTAACCCCACCCGACCCGAGTTTACAATTTCTATAACCCAGCCCACACTATTTTCGGGTCGAGTCAATCGGGTCGGGCCAAAACCCAACCCAAGTTTCACTCCTATATCAGGCCGATATGGTGATCGATATTCGGTCCAAATATCGGTCATATTGGCCGATAACCTTTTTTACTGGCCGATACATATCGTATCGGCTGATATCCTTTGACCATGAAAAACCGATACATATCGGCCGATACGATTTGTGTCGGCCGATGTTTTGACCCCTGATATTTATATTAAAAGTAGAAATGATAAACTACAAGTACTACCAAATTTAAATTCAAAACTCAATTTTTAACCACTTGATTTTAGTGATCAAAATAAACATGTGTTTTTAAAATCACGAAGATAAGAACATCGGTTGATTTTGGCTATTAATATTAAGTTATAGTAATTAAGTTTTAATTCAAATTTAGTCCACCTAGTAATATCTATTTTCAATCTGAATAGCTGGACATTAATAGTATCAAACAAGCAGGCCTGAGCTTAGTATTTTTTTCAAACTGGATGGATTCAGGCTTCAGCCCTGCAAAGCCTGGTGGGTTTTGGGCTTCCGTACATAGGGTTCAGAGTGCATAACTTGATTTGAACCATGAACACCCCTAGTTAAAATCATAAATTAGGTCATGTTATAAAAAGATGAGGATCACTATTAAAATATCTCGTTATTAAGAATGTATATTAAATCACTTAGATTTTTAAGTTTGAAATATTTTTAATTATTTTAATTTTTATCTTGAAATTTAAAATTTAACTTCATGGCACAACAAATATTATAATTTAATGATAAAGACCATTTATAGAAACTACAAAATAAATAAATGAAAGATTTTTTACCCATTTAAAAATTAATGAAATATATGAAAGATTGAGATTGAAAAATAATAAAGGTTCATGTTCTCAAATACACAAGTAACATACACTCTAGATGTATATGGAGAAAATTGCCCATTATACATTTGAATAGCGATAGAGATAGTTGGTTTGACGGTAAAGACGCTCGCTTCATAAAATGAGGTTTTGAATTCTATTCATATTCAACCTCTTTAGGCCATAAATTTGGGAGATTATACATGCTCGTGGAATTATTTTTACCTCCAAATGTGATGTAGAGATACTCATGTTAAAAAAAAAAAAAGTTGAAATTAATCAGTAGTTGGATTTTAAATTCATAATATGTAGTCTCTCTTTATGTCATTTATACTTTTTAATTTTTTTTAGAATCATGTACTCTTATATCCCACTTTTTCATTAAAGATATATTTTTTATCTCTGTCAAAAAAATCTTAATACTAGTTAAATAACGGCTACTTTTATTTATTTCATAAAAGTAAGCATAAAACATGTCCCATGTGGGCAAGCTGACATGTGGAAGTTGAGAGTTGTTCAGAAAATAATATTATACTAAAGTCTGATAAATAAGACTTAGAGTCATTTAATTTTTTAATAATTTCGTTGCTTATATTATTACACCATGACGCTCGAGTCAAGTCAATTATTACATAATCCTACTTCATTGATATAGAGAGTGACTTTAAAATATAGAATTAAATAATATTTTTTCAAAAAAATCTTGAAAAGGATTTTTATAGAAGAGAGCTTGGTCTCAAGTCTCAACACATTTGCATAAATATTTTTATAGAATGATTTTAATTAGATGTCATAAAATAAACATCTCAATTAGATGTTAAAGCAGGAGTTTAAAATTCAGTATCGGTTGATATTTTTCTCTTTTAATTTTTTTTAAAAAATATTAATATCGGCCAATATCTCGACCCCTGAGTTAAAGTGTCAATTTGAATTATATTAACAATTTTTTAAACCCAATTTAGTAAGTCTAATATAACTCGAATTTCATTTTATTTTAACTCATTCTAGACTGGTCTAATATTATGTAAAAGATAAATGACAAAACTAGGAAACACCCAAGTGTTTTGTGCACTTGGGCACAGTGACACCATGTCAAAGCCACTTAATGATAAATCAAACTGCTGTTATTCTCTTTAAAATTTAGATCTAACTTTATTTATGTTAATTTAAAATATGTTTGCGATTCAATTAATCATCATAAATAAAATTCCGTAGTTCATGTTTTGTTTTTTTATCTTAGTGGATCCCATTTTTCATAGTTTGATAGTTTACTTGATAATTTATTTATTAATTCAATTATTTTTCTTGATGAATTTTAACATATTAGATTTAACATACTCTTCAAATGGTAAGATGATTAAATAGATAAGAATTTTTTTATTAAACAATTGAAGTGATTTTATTTGCATCTATTGATAATTACTTTTAAATGGTGAGGTCTATTCTCTAAAATAGATAATAATAACAGATTATGGCTCTTGAGAGGGAAAAAGAAATTGTAATTACTATTATAAAATGAAATAATTTTTAAATGCAATGTTATAAAAGTTTTAAATTCCAATTACTTTATGTGAAAAAAGAGAGAGAAAGGGGCTGATTGAGAGAGAGATCTGAGAGTTTGAGATTACGAGAGAAAGATCTAATAGAGCTAAAACTTAGATGGATTAGGCCCAGTTTTAATAAATCGAATCCAATTCATATAAAAAATTATTGAATCTGAATCGACCCAAGGTATTGGCTTAACATCTCAATCCGTTTTTAGTCCAAATTTTGGAGGAAAATTAGCTGCAAGTTTTTTATATTTTCTGAAATTCGAGTCAGGTCAAGTCGAGTTAGTAAATTTTAAATTTCTAAGTCCAATCCAACTTCAATTCCACAATTTGACCTAAATTTACAAATACATAACTCAACCCACTGATTTCTCAAAGTCAAATCACGCGGGTTGAGTTAAAACCCAGCTCAAATTTCAACCCTTGATACGAGGGATCTGTGAGAGAGAGAGCACTTGAGAGCCGGAGAGGAAAATATTTGAGAGAGAGGAGAGGAAGAGGAGAGAGAGATCACTTGGGAGTTGGAAGCATAGTTAACAAATATTATTCTTGAGATATTAGGATATTTTCAAATCTCCAGATTTTTATTGAATTTTTTTTACAGAAAATATAATAAAAATATAATAAATGAAAATATTATAAAATAAAAATCTCAATACCATTAATGAACAAATAACAATCAATTCAGAATAAAAAATATATTAGAATAAAGCTTAATAAATATCCTATTTTCTTCAAAATATTGATAAATATTTTAAATCATTGAAGAAATTTTATTAAGATTATTTTAAATATTTCTTAATAAAAAAATTGTATAAATATTATGATGATATTATCGTTTATCTTATTTTTAATGTGATTTTATTGAAAATTTTTCATTAAAAACAACGAATTGATAAATACATATTAATGTATTATTAATTGGTGGGAAGGCGGCGTTCCCTACCAGTAACATCACATGATCAAAAAGTAAAATCTCTCCTGATTCGCCGCTTCCAAAAAAATTCGTCTTGCGGGGATTGCAAAAGGGTATTTCGGTAATTTGATTTTGTTCAAACCAGAAAAATCCAAAGCCAACAGGAAAGTGAAAGGAAATCTCCTCCCTTTCTTCTCTTCTTCGATTTTCCTCTTTCGCCTTTTCCTTCCTCCTTCTTTGAATTGAAAAAGAAGAACCCTCATTCCTTCCTCTCTCTGCAAATTCTTCAATTCTCTTTCTCTTCTTCTCTCCTCTTTCTCTTCTATTCTCTTTTCTTATTCTCGGAAGAAGCAGAAGAGAAAATCGTACATTTGAAGATGTGTGGAATTTTCGCGTATTTGAATTACAATGTTCAAAAGGAGAGAAGATACATCCTAGAAGTTCTCTTCAACGGTTTGAGGCGTTTGGAGTACAGAGGTTATGATTCTGCTGGAATCTCCATTGATTCTGATCCATCCCAATCGTCCATCACCGCCTCCGATTCAACATCGACGGACGGATCTCATCCTCTGCTTGTCTTCAGACAAGAAGGAAAGATCGAATCTCTCGTTCGATCCGTCTACGAAGGTACGATTGCTTGATGGTCGCATTTTCGTGGATAATTCATCAAATTTTGTTCCTCTCTTTTCCTCATTTATTATTTCGATATGTGGGAGTTTATGGGCTTGATTTTGGTCGGGAATTTTGAAGAATTTTGGTTTCTAGGCTCTGTTTGGACTTTGATGCACGAAAATGAAGTGTTTTTTTCCTTGGAAAATGACTTGTTTTTTAACAACTAAATGATCGGAAAGTAATTATTTTTTTAAAAGAAAATGGTTTTGGTTTTTTGTTTATTTCCCATTGGCTGATTTGGGAAGTGTATTCTCTTCTAATTCTATTGTAGGTGTTAGTTTCTTTTTGGATGCATACATGGGAAAGTATTTTCTTTGGAAATACTAACTTTTTTAGATAAAAAAAAAATCAAAATTTTTTGTATGGCACTTGCCTCTCCACACATCCAAATACGAATCAGGCTTGTTTCGTTAATATTTTGAAAATTTGGTTTTTTTCCCTAACATCTGTTCTTATACTTAAAACGAAACAAGCCTATTAAAGGGTAGCAAATGATGCACAATAATTTGATGCAGGGAATGTCTTGTGTATATCCAAAAATATCACATCTACATGTACTTTGGCTGAAAAATAGGAAAAGGGACCTTAAAAAGGTCTGCAAAAGTTGAATGATGTAGTAAGCGATGTTGTATATGAGAAGCCATTTTTGATGTATCTTTGTTAAGACCTGTTCAACCTTTATCAATAGCGTATTGCTGAAAATATACGCATGAATAATCCTTAGTTCATACTGTTTTTGGGATTTTCATTTTCCGGAGGGAAGAGGGGGTGCTGATGCAGGGGCTTTTGATTCTCATGCACTGGATTGTTAGGATGAGATATTTATCATGTCTAATTATTGGAAAATTTGTTTCCAGTTACAAATGTGTATGTTTCTTAATTCACAATCTTCACATTTGTTTGTGCTTACGTAGATGTCATAACAAAGATAATAGAAAATGAAGCAGACAAATTCATTTCTTGCACTGTTTACTGAACCTGTTTCTAAATTGTGAGTTTAATGCTTTGCTTTGTCAGCAATGGGCCCAAAAGAATAAATTAGAGTCCACATGATTTCTAGATGGTGCCCAAGATTCTCTCATGAGCCAAAAGCTAGAACTTTATGGATCACAATGCAGCATAATGTGGAAATTGAACTCACCTCTAGCTCTCCATACTTTCCAGTTTCCATGCCCCAAACCTAAACAAAGCAGTCCCAGGCCTTATCACTATTATTTACATGTTTAAAATGAGGATGTGGTCTATAAAAAGTTGGGGCCTCAGATCAAGTCATAGTTGAAGCTTAAATATGTGACAACTTGACTCTAGCTGGAAGTTCACTGAGTTGAGTTGGGACTGAGTCTGAGTTGAGTCTTGTATATGATGACTATTAACTGTATAAAAAATTTACTGAAGTTTTGACCAATTATTAACCTAGGCCACTAAGTCTTGACCAAGTCTTGCATAATTCAGGATTTTCATCGTGCCTTCTTGAAACTGGTTGAGTCAGGTTCACCTGCAGACGCATGCAAAATCCAACTAAGTGGATGGAAGCAAGGATGACAAATGATGGAAATGCAGTAGAGTTGCAGGTCCAAACCCATAGAATGCCCGCAGATCTAAGGATAGACATCGAGACCTGGGAACTGCAGGAGGAAGAAAATCCTTGCTGGAGAAACCTGTTGCCGAGAAGAAAGATCGACGTGGTATAAGATTGGAGAGCACGATTTCCGGATGATACCATGTTGAGTTGAAAATATTAGAAGGGTATTATGAAATGTAGAGAAAGAGAAAGATAATGGATAAAATAGATTGAACAAGAAATGAAAATCCTTGATTTTTTGTATCCAAAATTATTATAAATGTGTCTTTATATAGATACTGAAATTCACATAGAAGGAAAGTCAGCCTAGCACTATTATGTTACACACTTACACCATTGCACTATTTGAAATGACACATTCTTTTGCCTTATTTGTAATGTACATGCATATTCTACATCAATCCCAGTTCGTAAACTTAAGTACTTCTCTTACTTGGTCTCTAGTTGAAACAAACTATAGCAACATTTGAAATAGAAATATTGAAACTGATGTCCTGCTAAGATGGAGGTGTGGAACATCCCTAGTTGTTATTGATTTTTGTGTACAGCCATGTTACATCCCTAGTTCTTCTTTTTGGGGTCTCCGACACTGGTTGCAATGTTGCCACTTTCAGTTGATCCATGGACTTGTCCATTGGTTTCCATCCATGTTGTGTGTATTTAGTCTTTGAGTCTTCTGTTGAACTGGACCACAGCCTTCTGTGGTATGCCTGGCTTGAACTGGTTGAAATAATAATGCATAATTGCCACAATGAGGTTGCTATTGAATCTAATCATTATCTAATCAAATATTGTGGTTTTCCCCCAACTTTACTCAAAACAATATTCTTGTTCATTACTTCTAACGTTCTGACTTAATAATGTACTTTTCGTGGAACAGAGGCAGACTTTACAGATCTGAATTTGGAGGCATCCTTTTCTGTTCATGCTGGCATTGCACACACACGTTGGGCGACTCACGGTGTGCCTTCTCCAAGGAATAGCCACCCTCAATCATCTGGTGTTGGAAATGAGTTCGTAGTTGTTCACAATGGCATAATTACTAATTATGAGGTATTAGTTTTTTTACACTTAATATGATGTGTTCTTAACTGCATATTCTTCTTCTAGCTACAGTTTTCTTCTTTCCCATATTTGACAGAGGGCATTATTCAATGCTTGGTCAAGGACCATAGGTGGACCCACCATCATGTGATCCAATTTATTCTTCTAGTGCACCATCTGTTGATGGTTCACACCCCAACAATACCTGGTCAAAGAGGCTTGGTTATATATTCTGCACATACTTCTCTTTCACTAAACCGTTTTGAATACTCATTGTGAGAAGCCAACTTTACTGGGCCCATAAAATTAATGGCCTGTATCACAAAAAGGCAGGCTCCTCATATCTTTGCTGGACCTGAGCAGAATATTGCATTTAGTGCAGATTTGCATCACATACTGTTTGTTTGGCTATCTGTTACCTTTGGATACTAGAACCTTTTTGTATCTTATATACAGTTTTAATGTTTTTCTCAAAGGCCAGTGCTAAATTGTTGATGAACTTTTTTCATGCTCTTCATAAGTTTGAGTATTAGTGCCTGAGTTTCTGTAATTAACACATCATAGCTTTGTTTATGGTTTGTTTTTTCATGCCTTTGTTGTTATTGTTTGTGGTGGTTGTTTATATATTTTTTAATTCTTTGTTTGTGATTCTTGTGTGTGTGTCTCTGTATGTTTGTGAGTCTTTTGCATGTGTTCATGTTTTTGTGGCTATGCTCATCTAGTATGTGATGATCAAGATAGAAAGATTGCACTGAGAATGCAAGGAAAGTCAAATGAGATTACAGTGAAACAGAACAAACACATATAATCACGGATCAGTTACAGCTGAAAAGTTTCAAAGGATATTTATAAGATACTTATATTCATGTAAATATAGTGGCCTGGAGTATCATTTATTATCTATAATTGTGACCATGCAGTCTTATGCTAATCCAATGGAGCAAAACTCATATGCTTCATATGTTGTGTGCTTGCATGCGTTTGTGTGTCGGTGTTGCTGTGCTTGTGTACTTGCCTTGTTTTGTATTTTTTTTTTCACATGTACTTTTGTGGTTGTGTGTAATTGTTGTCTATGATATTTTTGGGTGGTACTGCAATTAGATGAATAGAGAGTTTTGTCAGCTTTATATGTAGATGGAAGAACCAGTGTAAACTTTTTTCTATGATGTTTTTTTTCCTCACGTTTTACCATTAAAAGAAATCTTTTGAAGCATCTACAGGAATTGTGTTAAACTATCATATCCTTAAGTACCATGTTCATTGTAAACCACCCCCCACACCCACATCACCACCTCCACCGCCGCCAAAAATAAATAAAAAAGCCCATTTGCACGTTCTGTGCAGCTTTTCCTCGTCTCGTTCACTAGCTTTCAACAAAGGCTGAGAGCAAGCTTTAGTTAATTTGATTTGTAGACTTTGATGGTGCTCTTATTATTAACTTGTCTTATGTTATGTTTCTCTTGGGAGGTCTGTATTTTAGTTAGGGTTGATTTGAGGTAATAAATAATTTGTAATTTTACTGATTTTTTGGTTATTTTGTTTGTCATTAGGTTTTGAAGGAGACACTAACCAGGCATGGGTTCATCTTCGAATCGGATACAGATACAGAAGTTATCCCGAAGCTTGCAAAATTTGTTTTTGATGAGGCAAAGCAGGCAGAAGGTGATTATATTAATTTTGGAACACAGAGAGATTGGTTTATCATCATACTTGATTTTTTTTTAAAGCGTTTATCATCATACTTGATAGTGTTTAATATTTATTTGATCAATGGAGTCTCTTCATATTCTTCTTGTTTTATGTTCTTAATTCATCCCCTGAAATGTCTAAGTTGCAGGTGAACAGACTGTGACCTTCAGTCAGGTTGTCATAGAAGTTATGAGGCATCTTGAAGGAGCATATGCACTCATATTCAAAAGCACACATTACCCAAACGAGCTGATTGCATGCAAACGTGGTAGTCCGTTGCTCCTTGGTGTCAAAGTAAGTTATGTCATACTTGATTTTCTTTGCTATAACTGAGTAGATGGATTTTAAGGGGCTGTTTGCATTTTTCCTCCCTGATAATGAGATTTTCCATGGAAGGGACTTCCTTGGAAAATTCTAATTTTCCACTCACTTTTCCAATCTATGTATTTTCGTGTGTTTGAATTTTCAAACTATTTTCCATTATGACCAATTCTATTTTCGAAGCCATTTGAGTTCACCTTTTTCATAGAATACTTTCAAATTTTATTTAATAAAATAAAAATTAAAAGTATAATATAAATATAAATATTAAAATTTTAATTATTAAAATCATTAAATTATAACAATGAAACATAAAAAATAATAAAATAGTAAATTATGTTAAAATCGTAGAATAGAAAATTAATTTTTTTAATGAATTAATAAGAAGTGATTAAATCACGAATAAGCGAAATAAATATATTTGTTTGGTTGAAACTTGAAACACAACAATTTTTTTTTTCCAAAATATACTTGCTTCTAGAACTTTCAATGGGTCAAGTTGGATTGGGTTTAGGTCAAGCCTTATTCAATTTGGGTCTATTTCAAGTTTCTTTAAGTGGGTTAAGTCGATTTAGGTCTATCTTAGGTTCGGGTGAAGTAACCCATTACCCTTACAATTTTTTTTTTGTGAGAACGTACTAAAATTACTCTTAAATGGGTGTAGACATCATATGGTTAGATATTTTCTTATAGATGTAGCAATAGGTAAGTTAGTCAGGTCTACCTAATTATAAATAGTTTAGAGTCGGGTCTATTCATATATAAGTAGGTCGGTCAGATGTTGCCAAGTCTACTTCTTTCATCCATTTATACTGATGGTCCAAATAGACTGAAATAGAAGTTGAAAATTATATACGTTAAGATCCTTGAATCCATATAAAACAAAATAACCAGTCATCCATATAAATGTGATGCTCACATGGAAGTTATATACGTTAAGACTTCATTCATTGAACTAAGATTCCACGACTAGTTTGATGATAGACCTGTTTCACTCCTCAATTTGCTTCCTAATAACATATTTTCCACACACTAAAGCATGATAAATTTTGTTAAATAAAGTCCAAATATAGCAACTGTCTTTGTTCAGTAACATGCTCACTTCAAAGATGCATAGTTAAGAATAACCACATAAAACATTTAACAAAAAAAATGGAAAATCATAACACATCCATTCTAACGTGCTTCCCACATTTGTTGAGCTATTTCTTCATGTAATGTATTCTGAGTCTGTGCTTCAAAAACACCGTAATTGTCATCACCATCATTATCGATTATCACTTCAAAGCGCCAATCATCTATCTGCCTATCCATATTGCCATGTAATCTGATGAAGTTATGCAAGACACAACATGCAACAACTATTTTCTTCACGTAATGTATTCTGAGCCTGTGTGCCTCTTCAAAAACACCATAATTGTCATCACCATAATCGATTATCGCTTCAAAGCGCCAATCATCTATCAATCTATCCATATTGCTATGCAATCTGATGAAATTATGAAAGACACAACATGCAACAACTATTTTTGCTTGTCTTCGATATGGATAATTTTTTGGAGGTTCTGTAAGAGTGGAAAATCGTGATTTGAGAAGTCCAAAATATCACTCTACCACATTTCATAATTATGACGCATATTGAAAAGTTCTTCTCGAGCTGTGACTAGTGGGCGACTTTGGCCATATTCAAACAAATGATAATGTTTATTGCGATAAGGTGCTAAACAGCCTCGCGTATTAGGATATCCACCATCAGCGAAAAGGTATTTACCTTCTGGAATTTTTAAACCATCATGTCCTCTCTTGCAAAGAGCATCTAATACTTTTGAATCAGTTGTTGATCCTTCATAGCCTGTCCTAATGAACCTGAATGACATGTCAAAGGAGATTACGACCAACAGATTCTGACATACTTTCCCTTTTCTTGATCGATACCGAGGTTGATCAAGTGATGGAATGCAGACTGGAATGAGTGTTCCATCTATAGCTCCCATGCATGTCATAGGGGTGGGCCCCACCCTTCCATGGATATGGTTCATGTGGCTATGGACTGTTCAATGTGGGCCCTGTCACATCATCTTATTTTTTTATCATTATAGTTAAATCATTGGATTTGGTACTTAAACCAAAAGTGAGGATGAATCGAATCCTATCATGTCCATAGACGGCATGGACATGGCCTTGGTATGGTAGGGGCATGGATTTACATATAAAAATGAAGTGTCTGGCACAAACATGTAGCCTACATTGAAGTCTCCGTGCAACATGGGTCAGATCAGCAATGACCCAGGTCATATTTGAATTCAGAGGGTGGCGTGACTTGTGGAGGTGGGATTGATCATTAAATGGGTTACTTAGAATCCACACATTCAGGTTGAATTTTGTCCATTTTTTAATTTTTTTTTTATGTTTACCTTCTAATTGAACCTTATTTCTAGATGAGCTTCAGATTATATATTGCATACGTTATTTTGATAGGTATGTGACAATGTTTCATAAACAGTTTTTTTTTTTTTAATTTTTGTCAAGTGGTTTTTGGTTTTTAAACATGTAAGAATTGCTATCACAGGAAGTTGCTGAAGATGTGAATGGTGGAACATTATTTCATGATTCCAAATTCCCCACTAGAAATGGACAGCCCAAAGAACTGTTCTTCTCCAGTGATGCCAATGCTCTTATAGAACACACAAAAAAAGTGTTGGTCATTGAAGATGATGAAGTGGTACATCTTAAGGTACTTTCTCCACTTTATTTGCATTTTTGAGGGTTGGAACTGTTCAGTTTGCCTATACAGGCATTCTTTTTCTTTGCCTGCCCTTTTTTTCGGATGTCTAGATGGTGTGCATGCTGGTAATCTATCAGCAATTTCTTCGTTCCAACTTAACTACACATTTAAAAGTAAAAAAAAAAAAAGTGCTTGTTCTCAAACAATTTTGCTAATGTATCAATATAAAAAAAAAATGCTAATGTATCTGCTCTGATTTTCCACATCGCCCTCTGATATTACTTTTTGTAATAGTTGCTATATTGTCTTCATATTGAGTTCCAAGCTGGTGGTTACTTGTCAATATTGTTAATTTGTCTCAGTTTTTCCCTCAAGTCCTAACAAAGAAAATCAAGACAATTCATCACTGAAGTCTTTTTAACCTCAAGTTCTTTTATCTTTGAAATAATGCTTACTTTTTTTCTTCTTCAAGTATTACTGATTTTACTGAAAAGGTAGGAAATCCACAAAAAAATACAGTCCAAGATAGCAAAGAAGGAGCTGAAAAACATTATAGACCCACAAGGAAAAACCAAAAACCATCTGCATGCCCACAAAGGCAAAGACTACTGTTAATTAAGAATCCGTTCCTCCTCTAGGAAGGCTCCCGTTTAGCTAACTGATCAGCCTTCTCATTTTCAAATCTAGGAATCTTACAGATTTGGAATTTCCAAGCTTTGACGAAGGATCTGATTTCCTTCATCTAGAAGTAACCATGGACGGTCTATCCCTTTAATCCGATTTGTAATCTCTCAACTCCACAAACTAGGGTCATTTTTGGTCTTCTACTAACATACCCAACCCACCTCAATCGAGTTTCCCTTAGTATTTGTCATCTAATGGGTTTTTTTTTTTTTAACCGTCTTTGATGTGGTTAGTTCTAACTCTATATCTTTTAGAGTTAATCCACTCATACAATCTAACATGCCACCCCGTTCTCGCTAACTTGAACAAAGAAATGAACATCTCTAGATCTTGCACCAAGAAATGAACATCTCTAGATTTTTTGAAACATCAGTATTCCTTTTTTGCCAGATTGACCATGATGAGGGGATTTAGCTGAAATTTGACCACCCCAATACACCTAATATCCTTCATAGCTTCCTAGTCCCTATTGATTAGAATGAATCTAGGTGAGCCCTATCATCATTAGAAAATGTGGGGTCTCTATTTCATGAAATGGAAACTAATTTCTTTAGACAATTACTACATATTTAAAGAAATATGTGTTGGCTTGCTCCTTGTGCATTTGGCTTAAGACTTCTTTGTGCCTTGAGTGTGCCTTGCACTTTAACTACGAAGCTGTCAATGACGGTGAAATCCATGACGATTGAGTTGAATTTGGTTGGTGGCAAGATTCTTTGTCCATCTAGGAGCGACTACATATTAATAAATAATAAACTATTATTTTCTTCTTTCCACTATGAAGAAAACACAATATCACTGTGATGGAGGCCATCAGGCCAATGATCCACATTCGGACACATATTCAGTGGACCTTGATCCAGCGGACCAGATTGCCATGGCTTACATGGACCATTTTGATTGAGGTCACCATAATTGGATACCTTCTAATAAATCCTTTCTGTTTATTAGTCGTGGCCCAATTTGTCCAAGTGTAGCAGGCCAACCTGTTAAGCAAAGGCCCACTTCTAAACATGCCAAACCTCAACAAGCCCACTCCAACAGGCCCAAGAATGATCCATCCTCTCACAGTGTGCCAAGTGTCAAGAGGAGAGTGCATTATCCAGAGAGGAGAAGAGATAGGAGGAGTGACATGGCGGCACACAGGGATAAGCCCTTGCCATGGGCGAATTTCACCATGGAAGGAAAGTTTTGACACAGCCTCAGTATTTTGGTCATAACTTTTCACTCTGATGTCCGATTAACTTAATTTTTTTTTTCCATTGGAAAAAAGATTTCAAGGTCTACAACTTTGTGTTTCATGAAGTTTTCGTGATTCGGACGTTTACTAGGTCAAAATCGTAATGCAAGTGGACTCTCTCCATGGGCGAAAATTCCATTGTAGGGCAAGTCTTGGAGAGGAATTCTCTCTCCTATTTTTTTAGTATTTCTTAGAATAAAATCTTAGCCATTGGATTTGATGTGATGGCAAGATAGAAGGCTAGGATTGATTAGGTGATGCAGTAGGGTATTTTAGTCTTTTCATTGTCTTTTCCCTATAAATACCAATGTAATTTTCGAAATTAATAGAATTGAATATTTTTGAAGAAAAGAAGACTCTTGGAGTTGGGTGTTTCCACACTGGCCTTCGGCCCTGGCGAAAGCCATGATCCTTGGATTAGGATTTAGTTTAAATTGCAAGTAAGTTTTGGTGATAATAATTCTTCTTTGTTTTATAGTTTTTAGATTAAGAATTTAATTGCATTCTCATTAATCTCTTTTAATCAGTCGCTTCCGCATCATTAATTAATTGGATTAATAGAGAACTTAATCTAAATTCCGCAAGGCAAAGTTGAATTCCCGAACTCTTATGCTTTTTCGGTTCGGGTATTGTTCAGCAAACTTAGCCAAGGCAGAATCCTTTCACGAACCTTGATTGGTTGTGCGGGTCCTTTAGAGACCATACTCTGCAGCCTACGGGTGGGTTTCTCTTGAGATTCGACCCTAGGCCTGCGTCACATTGAGTCAATTCTAAATTTTCCTTGCAAACTAACATTCTAAGATGAAATTGTGCACAGATTTGGAATTGTGTTTGCTTGTTAAGTACCCGTTTAAATCATTTGGTTCAATGTTCGATCCTTGCTTATCGTTCATGTCCTAGATTTCTGAAAATGGTGTACCTGTACACACTTCTGCCTCTATTTCCACTCCCTCGTCCATATCTGGGTGTCACTGTGTTTCACATTTTATTAGTTCTAATTTCACCCAAAAGACGAACTGTTAGTAATTCCTTTAGTTTACTGTTGCGGTCAACTCTGTTATATGCTATGTTTGAAGTACTTTTTAAAACAGCAGTGTATTGTATTGACGTGCATTGATGTGAATTCTCATTTCAAATTATCCACAGCATATTTTGGATTCTTCTATATCAATTAGCCTATTTTGTAGAACTAGGGATCTCACTACCGATGGCATCCCTTTTTGCGCTTATTCTGTGATTTTTATATATCCTGTTTAATTTGTAGCCTAATTTTTTGATAAGGAGGATAATGGCATCTTCTGGATCAAAAATAGAAATCAATGTTCTGGGATGGGGAGGAATGGAACATGGGCCTAAACATGGAGTCTTTTGTAATTGTTGTTCTCTAGTTTTCATATATTTATTTTTAAAGTAATTTAATTATATTGAAAAATCTGTAAATATTACTGTTAAAGGTTTGTTGAACCAGACACCTCATACCAGTATAGAATTCCAACGTGCATTTCCATTTACAAAGTGGGTTTGTGATTTCAAGTTTTATGCTATCTATTTTTATGTATTGCTTCTGCATCAAACCTTAATCCACAAAGATCAGATATGTGCTTAGACTTGTTATGTATTCCAGGATGGAAGTGTTTCGATCCTCAAGTTTGACTATAACAAAGCAAAAACTCATGGAGGTCTTCCTAGACCTGCTTCAGTGCAGCGTGCATTGTCTGTTCTTGAGATGGAGGTAGAGCAAATAAAGAAAGGAAACTATGAACATTTCATGCAGAAAGAGATTCATGAACAGCCTGAGTCTCTAAAAACAACAATGAGAGGGAGACTCATATACAGTGATTCTTCTAGAGCCAAGGGTGTTCTTTTGGGTGGGCTTAAGGATCACATGAAAACACTCAGGCGAAGCAGGCGTGTTGTCTTTATTGGTTGTGGTACAAGCTATAATGCAGCTCTAGCTGCAAGACCATTTTTGGAAGAGCTTTCTGGTGAGTACTATTTGCCTTGCATCTGATTCCTTTATATATTGAGTAAAAAGGATACTGTATATCCTCGTGCATAGTACCATCGGCCTCAAGTTTGTTCATTTATGGGGCCATGTTGGGTGATCCCCTTCATTAGTCTATTTGCCTTGTCATCTATGAGGATGACTCGTATAGTTGTAGAGAGGTTTCCTAACCCTTAGATTGTTGGTCTGGAAGCGGGTGATTGAAAAACAGGATTCTAGTAGCAGTCTATATTCAACAATAAACGATCTTATTGATAGAAAGGATTTTACACTCGAGGAGTTGTTTGATTTATGATATATATTGTCGATACCATGGATTAAAAAAACAGCGTTGTATCATATTGGCTAATATGGTCGTATCGACAATACGATGCGTATTAGCTGATATGCAAGCACCTTTGGCATTTTTTTTATTTTTTTGAAAAAAATTAGAAAAATTATAGGAAAATAGAGAAAAATGTAAAACCTAGGGTGAGCATATTTTGGTTTAAAAAAACGGTCATTTGATAGAGTGTTAGACCTTTAAGAGCTGAAATTTTGATACAAATAAAGTATCTCTTAAATAATTGAAAACTGTACAAAAAATTTAGAAATGGAAAATCAATATGATGGAACACTTAATATGAAATTCATCTTCTTTAGTATCCCATAATGACATGTATCTTCTATTATAATTTATTAATTTTTTCTAGTAAAAAGATCTGAATTTCATTAAAATATTGGAATGTTAGAAAAATCACACGAACACCCTAAAACTATATCAATCACATTAAGGGCTAACCATGTAATTCCATAAACATTAGTATAAATTTCTTAAAAAAAAATTCACAAGAAACCCCAAAATAAGAATCATCTTAGAGAACCCAGATTTCTTGAATTTTTAATTTTTTTTTGGAAAATCACATAAATGCCCTAAAAACTATATCAATCATATTAAGACATCTCTATGCAATTTCATAAACACTTGATATTTCACAATTTTTTTTTCAAAAAAAATCTCAAAATCGGGATTACCTTTAGAGCAATTTTTTTTAAAAATTTTGATGAAAATAAATTCGAATTGACAAATCTAAATAAAAAGGGTTGGAATGGACAAATCATTTTATGCTTGAAGAATCTTCTTCTAACCCTTAAAAACATATACCAATCCAAGATTCAAATTGAAAAATTGTCGAAACAACAATTTCCTACCCCCCCCTAAAAAAAAAAAAAGAATATGGCTGATTTTGTACCACATCTGCTGATGCATATATTTTACGGCTGATACTATGTGTATTGGTCGATATGTGTTAGCATACATAAATCCAATACGTATTGGTCATACGATACATATCGGCCGAATTTTTAACCTTTGGTTGATACAAGGATCAGGCATTATACCATAACGAGGCAAACTGTATTTTTTGCCTTAGAATGGATTTGATGTGTCTTGACTAAGAGGTTGAATCAGTTTACTGTTCACAGTATAGAGCTCTTATAGAGTCACCTCTTGTGTAATGTCATTTCTTCTATAACAATAGAACTTGTTAATTATAAACATCACTTTATCAACCAAACAAGTTTAAGTTAATGATGAACTACTATTATTTTGTTTTATTTCTCATTGTTGGCTTTGGAATTTAGGCATTCCTGTTACAATGGAGCTTGCAAGCGATCTTTTGGACAGACAGGGTCCAATATACAGAGAAGATACAACAGTATTTGTCAGTCAATCTGGTGAAACGGCAGATACTCTGCTTGCACTACAATATGCCTTGGAGAATGGTGCACTATGTGTTGGCATTACAAATACTGTTGGTAGTGCAATAGCTAGGAATACACATTGTGGGGTCCACATAAATGCCGGGTGTGAGATTGGTGTGGCTAGTACTAAGGTTCTTTTTCTTACCTTCTTCCTTTGTTCGATCCTGCTTTTCGTTGTATGTTCTTTGACGTGTATGCTGTAGAAGGATGTGTATCTAATGTCATTTCACCACAATCTAACAGGCATATACAAGTCAGATAGTAGTGATGGCTATGATGGCTTTAGCTATTGGAGATGACACAAGATCCAGTCAATCTAGAAGGGAGGCTGTTATCGATGGACTGTTTGACTTGCCAAGTATGATCATCTAGAACCTTCCATATTTTGTAGACTTGTTGGACCTAGCTGCTAATCTCCATACTTCCATTTCTTCCATGCTTCCTAAACATTTGTGAACAGAGCAGACTTGTATGAGATTCAAATAGAATCAGGATGTGCTCCAAGTAGAATTAGGATGTTTAAATGGTACTCAATTTCTTGCCTTATATAAAAATGGATGACTTGCTTTTAGGGGTGGTAATCGGGCGGGCTAGAGCTGGGCTTAAGTTAAAAAAGCCAGATTCTGACCATTTTTTGGAGAAGCTTGAGCCCGTCTAATTAAGCCCGATTGTATTAAAAGTCAATTTTTTTTTTTTTTTAAATTTAATAATTTTCCAGAACTAGGGAGAGGGAGAGGTAGGGAGGGAGATGGAGAGAGAGAGAGATATAGAGAGCGACATATAGTGATATATATACTTGCATCGAGGTGATGCATTCATGGTCCATCCCACGCCTTAACTCTAGAAGGAAAGTGGCTTGGAATACAATCCACAACATTCTTGTGGACCATTTGGAAGGAGAGGAACACAAGAGTGTTTCAATCTAAGGAGCAGGTGATTGAGGAATTATTCCTAGAAATGCACATGGCTCTTGTCTGGAAAAGAATTCATCGGGTCCAACATAAGACTTCTATCAGTCTTGGGAGGGCTCAACGATGGGAGCCCCCCCCCCCCCCCCCCAAAAAAAAAAAAAAAAAAAAACCAAGAAGTCAACCACTTGGACACCACCACAACAGGGACATTTCAAGTTTAATGTGGACGGGGCAGCTAGGGGAAACCGAGACCGGTAGGAATTGGAGGCGTTCTACGCGACCATAATGGGGAACCGTTAGTTGTATTCCTAGAGTCGATTGGCAGAAAAGAATCGAATGAGGCGGAATTGCTTAGCATTAGGAAGCCCCTGACTGTTTGGATTCCTTTAGGGTTGAGCAACTTGGTCATTGAAAGTAACTTGACAAATGCAATCAAATGGGTATCGCGAGTTAAAAAAACCCCGTGGAAGTTGGCTACTTTGGTGAGGGAGATAAAGGCTCTACTTAAGGGTCGGGAAATCTCATTCATCAAAGTTAGTAGATCGGCTAACAGTGTTGCATATTTCTTCGCAAAACAAGGAGTAGACTCACCAAACCATGACACACTGGGATAGCACCTTTGGGATGGGATTCTTCTAGTGTTATTACGATTTTACTTTTGGACATGTGGGATCTTTGGTCAAGGACCTTGTATTTTTTTCTTTTCATTGGGTTCTTTACTCGTGAACCCATGTTTTTTTCTCTTCTTTTTTTGTACCTTATTTCTCTTTTAATGAAAATTCTTGTTACTGTTCAAAGAAAAGGGAAAAAATATATATATATATATAAAGAAAAGGGAAAAAAAAAAAATATATATATATATATATATATATATATATAGAGAGAGAGAGAGAGAGAGAGAGAGAGAGAGAGAGAGAGAGAGAGAACTGGGTGGGCAAGGGATAACTGGAGATCTGGAACCTTCGATAGATATATATGACCTATTGACCTAAAATAAACGGGCTTCATATTAAAGCCTACGCCTGGCCAGTTAGACACAATGCTTTGTCCGAGCCAGCCTGATTAGCTTGGCCGGGCTGGGCTTGGGCTGGGTTCGGACAAATGAATAACCTTACTTGCTTTACATTGAACGGTGATAGCTACTGATATGGAGGGCTCTGCTATATCTGGAACTGCTCCCACTTTCGGTCTCCACATGAAGCTAAATTTAGAAGATTCTCCAAGAAACAAAGAAGACCAAATTAGTAAATCTATGGATGATGGCATAATCCAAGTAATCTGAAATATCTGTAATGCATTAATTTCCACCCTGAACAAGTAAAATAACAGGGATCAAGAGATGATTAACACTCGTGACATCTCACACAATAAGCAGTTATTAATGATAATCTTTTGATGATGAAGGTTGTCTTAGTGTCAAAGTTCTCTACTCTTGCGCGTAAAACATCCGAGGACCATAGGTGTAACTTTCAACTTCCATATATTAGGATATACATTTGGCCAAGTCACTTGTACTGACACTTGGATAATAATGGTTTAATCATGAAAGAACGAAAAGAGTCTGGATATCAAAATTTGCTATATTCTTTGGTGTCGAAATTTGAATCCCATTAAGTAGGTCAAGCTACCATGTCCACAGTTTTCACGTCTGCAAGATTCTAGATTTTGGATTCCAGTAAATATGAGTTGCCTGATTCTCATAGTTGTTCAGTACATAAGTGCTGATCTTCGTGCCTGCCATGTATAAAGGTGAGAATATTTGATTCAACAAAGATCAGAACATCATGAGTCAAACCAAAAGTGAGCTGTTTCCCATTTGCATTGATTCTGGGTACTGTCTTGAAATTTATGCACACTAGCAAAAGCAGTCTTCCATATACCTGGTGCTCTAGGCGAAACAGATTCCACCAAACCATACCCATTGCCACTTTCTGTTAATAATAGTGTTGTGCAAGCCATCCTCCCCATCAACCAGCCTCCATAATCATTTACTAAATAAGGCTGTATTTACATCTGGGATGGGTCTAATCCTGAAACTGCCTCCTGCTTTGGATGGGTTTAGTCTGAAACCCTCCCGACACAATACAGAACCATTCACCAGGAGTCTTATGATGAAAAGAACTTGAATGCATAAATTAAGAATTCAATTATTTTATACTAACTTTAATTTTTTTTAAAGAAAAACTCTAATCAAAGGGTTGGGATTAGTCATTCAGTTATGCCCCGATCAGCTAGACTTTTGTGCAGCACTCATCAATTGTGGGGCCCATAGTATGAATAGATCAGATCTTATCCTGTGTCATATGTATGAAATTGGAATTTCTTCTACTAAAAGGTGGGTGGGTGGGGGGGTTGGAAGGTGGCACATGCGTTATTAGGGTGTTTAACCAATAATTTGCTGCTTCTTTGGCAGATAAAGTTAGAGAAGTGTTGAAACTCGATGATGAAATGAAGGATCTGGCGAAGTTGTTGATGGATGAGCAGTCACTTCTCATGTTTGGTAGGGGTTACAACTACGCGACAGCTTTAGAAGGTGCTTTGAAAGTGAAAGAAGTTGCACTTATGCACAGTGAAGGAATACTTGCTGGTGAAATGAAACATGGCCCGTTGGCTTTAGTTGATGAAACTCTCCCTATTATTGTCATTGCTACACATGATGCTTGCTTTAGGTAACTTTCTTCTTGAAGTAAATGACAGAATTGTTGAGATGGTAATATCCTTGCTTGTTTTGGTTTTCATATTTCCAATATTTTTATCTTGTTTGACAGCAAACAACAGTCAGTGATACAGCAACTTCATGCACGCAAAGGCCGTCTTATAGTAATGTGTTCAAAAGGAGAGGCTCCATTAGTGTGCCCCAGTGGATCCTGCCGAGTAATAGAAGTTCCACAGGTTGAGGATTGTCTTCAACCTGTTATCAATATAATACCATTGCAGGTATTTTCTGTACTGATGCTGAAGTTATTTAGTAATATATGTTCATCTAATATCTAAGTTCCATTTTTTTTGTTTGCAAAGAAATATCTAGGTTCCGTTTAACCATACATATAGTGAATGTGGATGAGGTCATGGCTGTTCATTTGGTGGATCAAACTCCGAATTTGCATAATCTGAAAAGACACATTATTTTACTGAAAAAAAGACACTGATTAGATGACCCAAACAACCTAATTGGCAGTCACAAGTGGATGATAAAAATATAAGTTTTGATTCAATGGTTAAGATCACAATGTTTACTTGGTACCAAATCCAGTGAAAACCCTTGCATAGAAAAATTAAGTGTGGTTTAACCTATTACTACACAGACTGAGCTGTATATGTTTGAAATTGTGCATACCGTTAATTTTCCATTGTTTTATCAAGTATCAAACACAACCTGGTTTCACCTATATAGCTAGTGTAACATGACATGGCTTGGTGCAACTGTCTGTGTCCATGTCTAGAACTTCATTTGAGAATTTCAAGATACTTTTGAAATCATTTTATTTTTGTCTTATGAACAAACCTATTCTTGCTGATACTGATATTGGAGACATCTATGTGCATTAGCACATTGAATTAGAAAGTTCCTCTTAACCCCAAATTCTCTGGGATGCTGATATGGCCTGGACTCATTATTTACTGCATACTTTTTTTTGAGCGGCAATTGTTTACTGGCACACTGATGGGTTAATTGTGTATAACATCTGAAAAATGTCTACGGCATTTGCCCTTTCCCTTGTTCTTATGAGGAATGAAATCAGTGGCATCCTGAGATTCATATGATCTGAGTACAGTGGTGAAAACTCATTCCTATTGGTGTAAATGCTTCTTATTTGCAAATTCCTAGTTGTGTATGACATCGTGTAAACCTGCTTGTGGATGGTTTAAACTCATGATGCATACGGACCCTTGGTATCAGTTGGTTAAATTTGATTGAAGTGCCTTCAAATCTTGAAATGTTGGTGTAAAATCTTCATTCAAGATGTTAATTTGATAATCTGTTGTGGAGTAACTATCTCACATTGAAAGTATACTTTGATAATATATTTGAGATTGGATATGTGTCCTAGTCATGCACTTCTATTTTTTATCAGCTACAATGTGTATTCACTTCTAATATGATGTGGATATATCCAATGCGTGTCACACCTCATTGTTACCATTGATTTTATTTATTTTAGTATTTATTATCTCTCTCTTCTTTCCCAGTTATTGGCGTATCATCTGACAGTTCTTCGTGGATATAACGTGGACCAGCCTCGGAATCTTGCAAAGAGTGTAACAACTCAGTAGAAGAGTGGTATCATGGATACTCACTGTTGAGGTGGAACTACAGCCCTTACTGCGATTTTCAGTTCCTCTTCTCCACTTAACCTTTTTTTCCAAGGACAATGCATCATCTGGGCATGTAGAAGTTAGTGTATATTTCACTGAAATTCCTTAGTTTTAGGCAAATTACCTTGTTCACCTGTGGATTGATTGATGACAAGAACAGTGAGACAAGTGTTCATTGTTTCATTTCCTCATGTTTATATAGTATCCTTGTGCTTTAAATTATTCCCATTTCTAACAGTTCAGCCCTGTGTTAGCATGACCAAATATCCTTTTTCGTAGTCTTAGTCATTGCCTTGCATTTTTTAATCTTCAAATCCTTAAGCTGACTTGTAGACTGAATCACTGCCTTGCCCTTTTGCTTCTAACAACAGTGAGAGACATCTTTTTTTTTTGTACTCCATGTAGTTTAAAGGCAAAATCATGTACGGATGAAATCGTTGTTTCCCCAGCAATAAATTATTCTAGTCATGTATTTTTTACAAATATAAGTTGGTGATTAAAAAGAAATTAAACTTAAAGAGATAAGATGAAGTTGAAACTTCTCAAAATATGGCATAGGCTGACCTATTTAAAGGAAATCTCCTTATTTAGTCTCATTGAAAAAGTAATGGATTTTTTTTTCTTTAATACCATATTCAGAGCAATTGAACAACATTGATATTTTATGGAGCATAAAGATGGCATTCCTCTAAAGGACACTATTGATGCTCTTTTCGATGGGAATTTTTATTGTTTGGGTTCATGAGAAGGATAGAGACAGAAGTATATTCAGATGAGTATTAAATGTGATAAAAAATCATCCTATTTAATTGTCCTAAGTTATGATCTGTTTGCCTGAAAAATGGATTTAATTAAAATATGAAGGGGTTGGAGTGGTAGCCAAGAATCCGTCTCAAGAAATGAGAGTCTTGAGTTCGATTTCTATTTTATTCTAAAGGGTCCCGATCTGGGTAGGGAGATTTGCGCATGTCCTAAAAATTAGTAGGGTGCTCTAAAAAATTTAGACACTTTAGTGAAAAAATATTTGATTAATTCAATTAAAATAGTTTTGTATACTACATATCTGGGTTTAGACTTTTCTATGGATTGATGGCTTTTGAATGGGTGTGTTCACTCCAATCAGGATTGAAATCTCAGCTCCTTTCGGACACACTGGCTGATATGGCCTAAGAAGGGTTCGTATTGGCACAATAATTTTTTTTTTTTTAAATATAAATATATTCTCTAAAAAGAAAATGGAAAACTCGTGTCCCCAAATTTAGACTTAAATCTTGTTTGTTTTGAGAGCGTATTAGTCCTTACCTAAAATTTTGATTTGTCTAAATTGAAAGCCTAAATGAGAAAATGTTAGACATTTATTTAACAGGTGGAAAAAAATACTAAAATTCGTGCAAGGTGTGAATACAAAGGGGTTGAGTCGGCCATGTTTGAACACACCATGGAAAATGGGTGTAAAATCCTATTTTTTACGCATGTACTACTTTGCAGCTCAATTTTGACCTAGTTAACGTCCGCATCACAAAATGTTGTAATCTCCAAAGTTGTAGCTCTTTAAGTCTTTTTTCCAACCCAAAAAGAATTAATGCAATCGGACATCGGAGTGAAAAATTATGGTCAAAATAATGAGACTGTATCAAACCTTTTTTTTTTTTCTCCACTTCTTATTTTATTTCTTTTTCCTTAATCCACTTGCCAAATTCGAAAATCTTCTCATAATGACTTGTAAATTTAAAATTTCCTCATATGTATCTTGCGATTATGAAAATAGACTTCACACATGTGAATTTCTTCATGGGCTTTTCTTATTGGGTTTAATAATTGTGATTTTCAAAGTATGGAAAATCTAATAAACAATTTTACCACTTATATTCAATTACAAAAATATACTAAATTAATCTAAACTCTCATAAATGGATTTGAATTAATTAGTTTACAATAAAACTCTAAATTGTGGTAGAATAATCATTAAAAATCCGTACTTTCCAAAAATAGCATTTCCTGCACAAAATTAGCATTTTATTCCACTTTTTTTTTTTATCATTTCTTGTATTTCCTTTAAAATCCTACAAAACTTCCAAAATCCTATTAAACATATCTAAAACACACAAAACAAGGGCTAACTAATCCAAATACAGAGGTAAAATATATCAATTTCCCGTGTACATCACTACCTTGAATGGTATTATTGTTCATTAAACTACAAAAAACTCAAATTAGAGAATTAGTAAAAAATTAGAGAAATTTGAAAAGATTAGCAAAGCAACTAATTAAACTCCAAAAACCTTAATTGCTTAATTGTTGAAAAGAAAATACTTAAAATGCCTTGAAATTGGTCTATTGGGCTCCACTTAGATACGTATGAACTGATTTAGGTTGAAAACCCAGCCAATATATATATATATATTGTGGGGTATAAGCTGATATAAAAGGCCATAAGGCTCCAATATATCATCCGATATGAAAAATTAGTACTTTAGATTGGAGTTTCAAAATAATCGCTCGAGTCATCCAATTTGAAATAATAGAATCTCTTGCTGAGTATCAAAGTCCGCTGAATAAATAGATACTCACCTTATAAATTTTATAAATTTGTCAATTCTGATCAAAATTAAAATATATGAACAAATTAATCGAAGTAAAATCCAATATGACGTAACTCTAAGGGATTGGAGTAATGGCTAAGAACCCGCATTAAGAAGCAGAAGTCCTGAGTTTGAATCTCACTCCAGCCCAAAGGCCACTCTTTATAGAGTTACCGGATGTGTGTGGGTAGAGAGGCTTTCACAACCTCAAAGATTAGTCGGGTCCTCTAAGAGGCCAGGACACCTTGATCATAAAAAAATCCAACATGACCTAAACCAAAGGGGTTGGAGTGATGGCCAATAATCTACCTCAAGAAACGAGAATCTTAAGTTCAATTCTCACTCCACATCAAAGGGTACTCCATGTAGAGTTACCCGTTGTGTTGCTTCGAGGATCAGTCGAATGCTGTAAAAGACCTGAACACCTTGGTCATAAAAAAATCCTTCCTGACTGATTGTTATCCTTATTATACCCATTGCAATTGTGAGATATCATTGGATACGTGATAAACTGGAAACCAAGCAGCTATAGCTTGAGAAGATTCATACTGACGACAACTGTTCAGATATGATGACAAAGAACTTGCCCAGAGATAAACATGAAAAATGCAGAAGTGCAACGAGTATGGTGGAGCCCTCGACCTAAGTCGGGAGGGGGAGATTTGTTGGGTTTCCCTCCTTAGTGGAGGAAACCTTTTGGCATCCCAAGGTTCATGGACCTTGGAAGTGGTAAAGCCTCCTTGAAATGAGCAATGTCTCATTGAAATTGGAGATGCCTCATGGGAATGAGGAACGCCTTTTAGGAATGGGCGACATCTCTTTGAAATTGGAGAATGTCTCATAGAAATTGAAGAAGTCTTATTGAAAATGGAAAGGCCTCCTAGGGACTTGAAAGGATCTCATTATGATTTAGTTTTTCACCCATCTCCTAAAGCCTATATAAACCCATTTCTCTCCTCATTTCAATAGACCACCAGATCAAGTTTCAAGTGAGAGACACTTGGAGAGTGAAAGAGAAAGAGCCTCACTTAGCTCTTGTGGATACAAGGAAGAATTCGATAGTGATATCTCCATAGGTGATTTTGGAAGAGACGACAACGCAACCACTTCGGTGAGATTATTCTTTTTTGTTATTCTTGAGTTTTATACTCTTGATGTTGTTATCTTCTCTTGTTTAAGAGAGATGTGCTTGTAATGCCATTTTATAGTGGAAGGCCAATTCGGAGTTTGTCTCGTGGATGTCGGCACATTGTCGAACCACATAAATCTTTGTGTTACTTTTATGTTGTTGCTTATTTGATTATTTTATTACCTTTCTATTTCATTCACACATTTGAGAAAAGATTTGATCCAGAGATTTCTACATAACAAATTGACCGTACTTCTTTTTCAACATGATTGAATAGATGTAACAAAATATGGAAGGGCAAACAGACGAACACCAATTCATCTATGCTTTGTTTGGTTGGTGAGTATTAGATTGTATCATATCATATGTGGGTGGCTCATCAAGAATGGAGCAACTATGGGTCAGTTCTGCTGATGGACACACCATTGAAACAACGAAAAGGAAAGAAAAGGAGAAGGAATCAGGTCGGGGAAATGGTTGGTTTAGAGAGGACAGATATTGAAGAGACTGATAGGGTATGAACTTGGGTTTCTGGGTTTTAATTAGAATGATTTTTTTTTTTCCTTTTGATGGTTAATTAGTAAGTCAAGAACTAATGCTTCTAAACTTGTAATAGGATCTCTGCTTTTAAGATGCAGTGAGCTATTGCATGCGAGGAAAGAAAAAAAAAAAAAAGCAAGAACAAATTCAATCACAAATGCTTTGTCCCAATTCCATTCATCATTTTTGCAAGGATTACACCGATTGAGAATTGAAAATCCTTTAACCCTGTATACTTTTCAAAAATACAAATAAACTGTCACTCTCTCATTATCATTTCTCAAAAGCATGGGCGGACATTTATAATGATTAATAGGTTTTGATCTGCTGACACGTATAAGAGGGGCTTTAATGTGTAAACCTCTCTATCTGCACACGTTAGGTACAAACAATAGAAAGTGGCTCTTTTTGTATTGAGGGGGGCTTCATTTTCTTATGCTTTCTTTTCAATTCAAAATTTGTCTTTCTTCCTCTCTTAAAACTTTGCTTCCAATGACAGAAAAGCTGCAAATTTCACCCTTTATGTCATCCCCAAGTGATACTAAGGTCCTCTGGTAGTTCAGAAAGGAGATCTTCATCTCCTTAATCTATTTGCAGATCATGAACCAGAATATGTGTTAAGAGTCCTAAAGGCATTGGTTTCTGACATTATCCAGCTTCGAGATGTTCGAGCTCCAATTGAAGAGAAGAAGCCCACTCAAAATTTCCGGATGCTCTGGAAATCCATGAAGGCTTTTGAAGTGTTGATGGCTCTTTACACAAGTCTTGCATTACAAACGCCATTCAAAATGACTTTCAAGATTCCCTGAAAAATTCTTTCCCAAGTTTTGGCCATGATTTGCAGATGAGATTCAATGAACAAAGTCTTCCATGTGGATGGCGAGGAAATTGATTTCCTCTGTTGAAGATGTTCACTTCTTCAGGGAACCTCTAATCCACAAGATTCTTGCCATCGATTCTGTACTGGTCCTAAAATCTCAGAGGCGCTAGGCACAGGATATTCGTGGGGGCCCTTCAGCCTATTAGTCACATTGGAGTCCTAAACGGCGGCTTAGTTGGCCTAAAGCTAAATAATCTGAATACGTCGGGTAATTGAAGGTGAGAAAATTGAACTCACTGAAAATGCAAACTCATCTTGATGGTGAGAAAGTTGAACTCACTGAAAATGCAAACTCATCTTGAGGACTGCACACTTAAGAAACTCATCCTAAACTCAACTCTCCTCTCCCTGGACTTCTCCACCCCTGTAAGACTTAGTCTTTGGTGGATATGTTTTTTATTTTTATTTTCCTATTTTGAATGCAAAATATGAATTATAATCATCATACATCTAATTTCTATTCTATAGTTGGGAGTGATGTGAAGAGAACCATAGAAGTAATTTCTGTATAAAATTTCACATCTATCTCATCATCATATTTTTAAAAAAAATTAAAAACTAATGGATATTCATCAAAATTTAAATACTAAAATTATAGTGTATGACTTTGATTATAAATTGATAGTGAAATTTTACGTGAAATAAACTTCAATATATAAGATTTACCATTCATTTAATGACATGTGAGTGTATTGCTTCGAATGTCTTACCAGTCTAACTCTTATTTTATATATATATATTTTATGGTTTTTTCTTATTTTTAATTTTAATAATTTATGGTATTAATACAAGGGTAGCGATCCTCTCACGGGTATTTTATGTAATGAGACACGGGATTTAGGGTATTTTCCATTTTACCCTTCTACTGCCGTCTGAAAGCATTTAAAAAAATTCAGTGATTTGGTTAGTGATCCGATTTGTTGTTCTGTATGAAAAAACAATCTCACTTAGATAAATTTCAGTGATCCGGTCAATGAGCTGATTTATATCGCAGTTAGGGTTGCAACTCGGGTCGGGTGGGTCGGATTTCTTAAAACTCGACCCAACCCGACCTGACCCGAATTCTTAACCCGAACTTCACAACCAGACCTGACCCGAATTCTGACCCGACCCGCATTATGAACTCATTTTAGCCGGTTCAGGTTGGGTTGAGTTGGGTCAGGTTGGATAGGGTTAACTTGTAAAATTCTCAACTCGATCCGAATTTCATGCGGGTTTTTATCTTCTCAACCCGACCCGACCCGTTGGTCTAAAATTCTCGACCTGACCTGCATGATTTCTCCGGTCAGGCCATGCAAGTCGAGTCAAAATCCGACCCGAGTTGCAGCCCTAATCGCAGTGGAAGGGTCAGTGATCTAGCGAGCAGGTTAGTAATCCAGTCAGTGATCCGGCGAGTCGATTCGAAAGGTTCAGTGAGCCAGTTAGAAGGGCAAAATGGACAATACAATAAAATCCGTGCCGGTTACACAAAACTCCCTTGCGAGCATTGCTACCGTTTATATAATTGTAAGTGATTTAAATTAGTGATTGAATTTAAGTGGATCAAATGATTAGAAAAAGCCTTTTAATGGACGTTATGATTTATGCGGCTGATAAACCAAGGGAAGATCGTCCGCCACGTGGCAAGCTACTATTGGTGAATACATCGTGACAGCTTCGAAGAGCTTCAGTTTTGCCAACTTCGCATTGCACCGGTAGATGGAAGAGAAGCTCCAAGCCTCAAAACCGCGTGGACTGATTAAATATTTTAATAAAAATATTAATTTTTTATTCAATTAAAGGAAAATTGTTAAGTATTCTAACTTTTATTTTTTCTTTTACTGTGATCATTTTTATTAAATATATTTTTCTAAATTTTAAAATAATAGTTAATTAAATTTATTTTTCAGATTATTAGTAGAAAATATGATTTCATGTATACTAGTTATAGTCTTTATATATGAATAAATAGAATATATTCTGTAATATGTAGCAGGTAAGATTGTATTTTTAAGACATTAAAAAAAAAACTTTAGATTGCATTTCAACATAAGAAATAATTATTTTATTAGTTATATTTATGAGAAGTTGTTTTGTATATTAAAAATTATTATATTTATTATTTTAATTTTTAAAATAAGTTATATAATTGACAGTCCATTTTAACAAATGTTTAAATTTTTTTTAAAATGTTGTAAGTCATGATATATAATAGAAATTCTCTAGTTATTATTGTTATTTTCCAATTAAAATAGTAAAACATTATATGTGATCTGTTTATCATTTTTTTAACTAATTGATTAAATAGTTTATTAAGATATCTAAGATATACTTTTACTAATTAAATTTTTAAAAGAAATTATACAAAGGCTCTCTATTCAAACAAACATTTGAAAAATACAAGAAATATCTAAATTATAGTATATATTATATAAGAGAAGTCTTTTTTATTATTTTATTTTTGAATTAAAATAATAAAATATTATCGATTTTCAATTTAACTAATAAAATTAAGATCAGGGTCTCACAATGGTCGTCCATTCGTCGTCATAAGAGAGTCGTCGTGTCTATTTTTAATACGAACAATGCCAAATACGTCAGTTGGGAAATGCGCATCCATTTGTCATATCGTTGTAGTCGTCGTTTTTTGTTTCATTTCTGAGAGAGGGAGAGACAGAGAGAGGGGGATTCTTGGTTTGATGCAATGGAAGGGCTTTGCAGGGGCAGAAGCTTCTGATTGAAGCAGAGCCTCTTCCCTGCATTTTTCCTTCACTTCTTCTCTGTCAATCTTCGTTCTTCCTTTTCCTCTTTCATGGGTCTCTTGCACCACAATCATTTATTGAACAACACCAACCCATTTGCAGGCACGTGGGCCTATCTTGTTTTTCGATTAGATACTCACGTCTGCTTTCGGGGGGATTCTATATCTAATTCTGTAGAGATGATCAATCCTCAACGCAAAAGACTCTATCAAGTTTGGAAGGGAAGCAATGTAAGCATTTCCATGTTATTGCTTTTCTAAATTCTGGGTTTCTCTTTGTTCTTTGTGGTTTACCATTTGCATTTTGTTTCATGAACTTCTAATGTTTCTTTATGCGTTTTCTTTTACTGGCTTGTGCTTATTTTATAATACAATTAATTGGGTTCCCTTGTTTTTACCCCTTCTCTCTCTCTCTAATTTTGTAAGTAAAGGGATTTAATTGAGTTTGTGTGATGTTTTGTACATGAATTCAATAAACCATTTGGAATAGTTTGGATGTGCTCGTTGGATTATTAAAAGAATCGAGTTGTTTGGCTTTGATTGCAAGAGGTTGAATTTGGAAAGATGAGGCTCTTCCTTCACATATGTGATTATTTTCCATGCCTCTGTTTGATGGGACATGCATTGTGCATTTCTTATCACAAAGGAATTTGAGTTTGGAATCAACGAACTTTGTTTCATTGTTAATTTTTAACATTTGACCATGAACTTATCTCATACGAAATGTTTTAATGTTATTTGCTCAAAAAAACTTGAAAGGGTTACAAATGGCTTATGGGTTTTTGCTTTGTTATGCTTATTTGCAGATGATTTTGTTCACAATTTTAGAGTTTGTGGTGTTGCATTTTTATTTCCATGGATATGTTTTATCATAGCATCAATTGGTTCTAGAGTAAATTCAATTTGGAAAGAAGATATATCTTCACCTATTTCATTTCTTTTCTAAATGCCCCTTTATGAGCAATGGAAAAAAGTTATTTGAATATGAATAATGTACAAGTTGATAAAAACAAAATAGCAAACAAGATTTAATTAACAGACACAAGAAATAAATGACATCTAATATTTGACTCTTTCTTTGTTTTTGTTTTGGACACATAGGGAGTTGGGCTGGTTTATAGTTGAGAAATTATTATTTTGTCATGAATTTTTGGTTCAGATGTTGTTGTATTGTCATTAAATTAATTAGTTTATTTGGGTTCTTTATTTGATTTTCATGAATTTGATTGCCTTAGTTTGTTTCACCTTTTGTTTTGTTAGGATGTGCTTGATTTGTTGCATTCTAAATTGAATTTAGTAAGTTATTTTGGTGCTTCTTTATTATCTTTGATTCATTTTCCCTAAATTAATTTGAGATTGGAATAATTGGCTCTTTAATTTTGGTGTTTATCCCTTTTTCTATATTTGATTAATTATTATTTTTAAAATCATTGACTAATGGGTGAGAATTGGCATTATGTGATCAATTTATCAATACAGGAATGAAAAATTGTTCTTGCCAATCAATAAAGAGTTTTCTTGTCTAGTTAGAAATTTCTTTTTATTTTTTTAAGAAAGTTGAATGTGACAATTGATGAACATTTTGTCCTTGAAGAGTTCTTTCTTTTCATGTGTTTGTGTGTGCACACATGTGCAAAAGAGTAATCAAGTGAGAATTAATAAGAAGTTAATATAATTTAATTGTTTGCTAGATTAACCAGGCCTACCCAAGCCTTTGTACTACTAATGTGATGGTTAGAAGTTGGGCTAGGAACAGAGAAATAACCATCTGAGGATCTTTCTATTCATAAGATTGTATATTGCCTTAAAACCTATCAATAATGGGTTTTCAATAAATGTTTCCCCAAGATTTAGGAGTGGCAAAGGTTCAAATTCAATTTAATTGGCTGTAGGGCTCAATGAACATTTTACTTGACTGTACCTAAATCTTTTGAAGCTTAACCTGATCAGAACCAAATTACATTTCTCTCAATTTGACTGCATTTTTGTAAAAAAAAAAAAAAAATGGAAATGGAATAATTTTTTATAAATTTGACTGAATTTTTGTAAAAAAATAAGACAAAAAGTGGAAATGGAATAAGTTTCTATAAATAATGAATGAAACACTCACTTTGATATGGGACACTGGCAATAGCAATGGGGCAATGGGCCAAGATGTTTGAGCCATTGGGAGTAAGTTGCTAGGTGGATGATATCTAATTGGGTTAAGTGAACTTGTGTTTGACATCCTCAATGGTGACCTAGCTCAAATTAAATTTGAATTGACTTAGTTTAGGGATAATTTAATAATTGAATATGTGAACCTTGATTTTTTCAAGCTGGGTTAGCTGAGCCTACGTGTTAGTTCAAAAGTTGCCACCTCTACCTAAATGCATTGACTAATCTACTATGAAAATTAGGATAAAATAGGAGTTTGTTAATGACCTTCCACCATGTCTTCAAGGCCATGTATATAAACCTCTTGGAGGTCTCTCTCCATGAGCACCCATTTTGTGGTTATGGTCATTGAAAGAGTCACATGCCCTCCAACTTAGGGTGCCTTTTTAAACGAAGTTACATTTTTGAAATGGTATCATCTAAAAATATTGTGATTGTTACTATTTTACTATTTGAAAAATATTCAACAATGACTTCCGTTAAAAGAAGAGGTAATCAATAAAGGCAAACTTTATGGGAGTTAGTGGTACAAAAGGCACTGTCAGTTGCTCATTTATAACAATAGCATGTGTGGCTTGTGATCTTTCCATTCAAGTTAAAAGATTTTAGTCTTCAACTTCTAAAAAATTCAAATAACTCCTTTGGGATGAGGTATTAATTAACCAACTCTCATGATAATCAAGTCCTTCTAAACATGCCTAAAAGTTGCAAGGTCAATTGAAATAAAATATTGTTCTTACAGTGGTTTTTAAACTTATTGTTAATATTTCTTACATTGATGGCTTGCATCAGTGTGCTTTCACAATGACAAATTCAGTATAACAGATTAATGATGGCCAAGGTTCTTTCGGTATTCTCAGAGGTTTTTTTGTGGCGGAAGATTAATATTCGGTCCAGATGTGGCATCGGTGTTTTTATCATCAGTCCTAATTGCAGGTCCAACAATTGCATTTTGTTCACGGACGATTTCAAACATCAGGCAACATGAACACTTTTGGATTCCTGTACTGGCTGTGGCTGTGGTCATTACTGTATTGGTAAGAGATATACTCCATTTATAGTATCCATGTTTGTGTCATTCTTTAAACACCTTTATAAATAATTAGTAACATAAGAAATAGCACAAGAGTAGTCTTATTTAGACATTTCTTCTTTATTTTTTGCCACACCAACACTCTGGAAGAATTGGACACTACTGACAAGAGATTGTTACATGATAGATAGGGCGATGATGATGATGATGATGATGAAATTGTCCTGGTGATGCCATTAACAAACTCCAAGTGTTGTTGCATGAATGTTATAGCACCTCATGAGATATCATAGTTAGGTTCTTCTATGTTTTGTTTCTAATGTTTCTTCTGTATAGGTTACTTTCTGTAGAGAATGTTCATGCTTTTTACTCCTAGACAGCCATGTTCGTGTAGGATTGTGTCATTTTGTAATCAATGGAGTGTCATACTATTCTTGTTTACCAGAATCCCTTTCCATCTTGCAGCCATGGATTACATTCTTTGGTTCCAATAGACTATATCGGTCCAAATATGATGTCCCATCACTAGTGGCATCTCAATTCTACTTATTTATCACTTATCTCAATTCTACCATGCCTGAAAAGAAAATAGAGTAGTATGGTTTTCTGTAAGAAGAATCAATAGCACTCAATTCTTCATGATTCTTTTCCCAATAGTACAATAATTGACCATTCTCAACATTTTCCTGAGCTTAAGATTTTTCTCTTCTCACCAACATACCCCATTCCCTTAATTTGGACAGTTAGTGTAGTATGTACCTTTTCTGTATCTTTTCTTACTATAGGATCCATGTCCTGCATATCAAAGAACCAAAGCTCTTGATGCATTTTTTATTATGTTCTTTTATTTGATATTTTCCCACATAGCAGTACATATTCACTTTCAAATACCATTTCATAATTTTCATGGTTATGTTAGTTGGAACATTTGGAAGATAAGATTCTTCCTTGTTGAATTTAGTTAAAATTTCACACAAATTTCATTTTGATTTTTATTTATCACAGTTTTTCTTATTTACATAAAAGTGTATGGAAATGTCCCATGTGAAGATTTTGAAGTAAAAAGTGGCTAAAGTTGAGCATTTTAACAATGTCCAGGTAACTTACATGGGAGTTCTGTTGGGTTTCTTCATTTAAACACTGATTCAATTTGAGATTGCAGTACTTGTTGAATTAGTTAACTTGCTTCCTAACTTAAGGAGTTGGAAGTATCAATCTACAAAGCTAAGATGAATGATCAATATTTTGAAAGAAATACTTAAATAAATTAAGCCAGTACAATTTCAAGTTCCTTTTGAATTGGCATGCCTCTTTTCTGGCAATGTCATAGTACTAATTGATCAGGATATGATTAAAATCTTACATGTTTCAATGAATATTGCAGGACTTGATTTTTCTCTTCTTAACATCTGGTAGAGATCCAGGTATAGTGCCTCGGAATGCAAGGCCTCCTGAATCAGATGAGGACCTTGACTTTACTACCCCATCTATGGAATGGGTTCGTGGAAGAACTCCTCATTTATCACTGCCTCGAACAAAAGATGTCATTGTAAATGGAATTGTAGTAAAAGTGAAATTCTGTGATACATGTTTGCTCTATCGTCCACCTCGTGCATCCCATTGTTCTATTTGCAACAACTGTGTTCAGAAATTTGATCACCATTGCCCATGGGTGGGCCAATGCATTGGACTAGTAAGTTATCATTCAGATTGGTTCTCCAGTTCCTTTTTTAATGTATCAGTGTTTGCTTGTACCTTAATTACAATGAGCTTGATATTTTGTCACAGTAATTGGCTTTCCTTGTGCATTAGGGAGGCATAGAAGTTAAACTTATTTTCCATCTTTTACATGCCAAAGTGATATACTGAAGTTGATAATGATTTCCAACTGGAATTGAGGAAAAGACAATAAAACCCATTACCTTTTTCTAAAATTTGGGTCCACTTTGATGTTGCTTCAAATCGACCAAAATATTCAACTGAATTGTGATTTGGGTTACATCTTAACTTGTAACTCTTGTCTCTCTCTTTCTTTCTTCTCATTGAAAATGGTCAACACTGTCCTTTTAAACATTTCTGCCCCATAACGTGTATCTGAGTTGGTGAAAAAAATAGTTGAGATGGATACAGTACATGTTAGACATTACCTTTTCTAACTTTTCCACCCCATGATGTGAATCTGAGTTGGTGAAAACAATAGCTCAGATGATACCATACATGTTAGACATTAACTTTTCTAACCTTTCAACCCAGTTATTATGTATATGGAATAGAAAAAATAATTATTAAAACAGATAAGCATGCATACTGCTTCTTTAAGTCTTTCTAGTGATCACAAATTTTATCTGCAATGTTGAATGGGATTACTCAAAGAAGGAACTGCTAAGTGATCTTTGAACATTGTGATAAACCAAAATGATATTGATCCATCGATACAATGATCACACATCCTTGTGCATTTATGCCCCATCTAATTATTGCAATAAACAAGGAAATTGTAACTGTAATCTATGCTTAATTGTACTCAATTTATAGAAGCTTACTTTTTGCTAGTCATGATCTTATCCATTGTGGTAAGATGGCACATGATAGATTGTTGGTGATGGAAAATATGGTTTTTGATAGGGTTGAGTGGAAAAGTAGAACTCAGAAGCTGACCCTAGCTAGATGGGGAAATGGCTCTGACAATGATGACAATCTCATCCATTCAATAACCCAATACCTGTATGCACCTTTCCAAATATATTAATTGTTGTAAAATCTAAGGTGTTTGTCTTTGAAGTTTGTACCCTAAATAATAATTGATATTAACAAGTTGACTGTATTCATGGTTGTCCATAGCCGTGTATGTTTGGGGAGGTATAAAAAATAGGATCCTTAAGCCTTTTCCACTTTGATTTGTTGGTGACAGTCAATGCTAATGATTTGGATAGAGAAAATTGGGGAAAAAAGGAATATCCTCCCATTTACTTTCCAATATTGTCACAATTCCTGATTACATCAGAATCAATCAACTCTGCTGGCTATATTTAGTCCAATTGCAATTCTTAGTTTGAATAAAATATTTACCTTTCTATTTTATATTTTCTAGAGTCTAACTGATCGATGTTCTGAAATCCTTGCAGCGTAACTATCGGTTCTTCTTCTTGTTTATATCATCATCAACTTTTCTATGTTTCTACATATTTGCCTTTTCTTGGGTAAACATTTTTTTACACAAGAAGGGTCATTCCTTGAAGGATACTATGTCAAAAGAGATCGTGTCACTTGTTCTTATAATATACTGTTTCATTACAGTTTGGTTTGTTGGTGGGCTCACTGTCTTCCATCTTTATCTAATCAGCAAAAATCAGGTGAGTTTCTCGGTACCTGCAAAAACCAGTTATGTTGCACAGATAGGTTTATTATTCAACTACCTACTAATAGTCAAGTGTGTTTTTGAATGTTGTAAACAACAATGATTCAATAATTTTGGCATAGGGGTGCATGTTTGGCTATGATGCCCTGACACGGCATGAAAATGTCTAGAACATGCAATCGATATGTCAGGGACACGGATTTTACGCATAAAAATCAAGAGTCCAACACAGGCATGCGGGTGTCCGACATTGCCTAAATTGAAGCGTCAGTGCAACATAGAACTCAGGCAGACTGGGTTGCACCAAAGTGAATTTTAGCTAGGGCCCAAATTGCAAATATAGGGCCTGCACTCCCCTTGTGGCCCTAAATTATTTGAAGTCAGGCTTGAGTACAAAGGGCCATATGGGCCTTCAGGTTTTCAGGCCCGTACTCAATTTAGTTCTAAATCAATTACTACTATTAGTATGTGACATTTGTTATAGTTCTTCATTGTTTATTGTACACAAAATTTTGAGAGATTTATCATCGGAATCAAAATAATTTTCCCATCACATAAATCGTTATTATAGCTACTAGTTCTATTACATTTATCACGTCCCAAGTTATATTTCACTTCTAATCAACTCATCATATAAAAGTCCAAACAAATAAGCTTCAAAATAGAACAACCTATATGATTTCAAGTTCCACCTCTTAAAATAATAAATTAGTTCTTCAAAATATGGCAATAAGTTTGCTGAGAGTAGAGGAGAAAGATTCATGGTTAGGGTTGGGAAGTGGAAAGTGATAATATATAGAGGACCGGATTAACTTTGGGATAAATGGATAGGATTTATTAACGTGTGGAGATTAAGATTTTTAATTAATCATAACATATTATTATATCAAATATAATGTATATTAGATATCATAGGTCCTTAAGTTTAACTCGGGCTTTTGGGTCAGGTTGGGCCCGAAGAATATGAGGCCAGAGATTGACCCGAATTTAAACTGGGCCTATTTTTTGAACCTTAATTTGGGCGTTGGTCCTAATTGAATAGCCAAATGCTAAATTTATTGGTAAGGGACCAAGTTTGCACAAATTGGGCCCGACCCAAGTTGTACCCCTATTTAGGTATAACTATGCTTATTTACTCCACAATGCATAGGGGTGGCATGCAAGTCATTTCAGATATTGGGAATGTAGACTATGACTACTAATTGGTACATATATAGTTGGAAAAGCAACTTCCCACTAATATCGTTCCCAATTTCCTGACACTCCCAAAATGGAATGGATAACCCATTGGTCTAACCAAACTATCTGTTTTAATTATATATATTATTAAGCATTATAAAAATTCAACCACATTGAAGTTATGGACACATCCATACATCTTCAAAGCTTGCCAGCTCTATCATTAATCTTAGTTAATTTTTGCAGTTCTAATGCATGAGGTTTAGCCCATAGCTCAATTGTATGATGCTCCCTGTCCCAACTTTGAGGTTTTTTTTCAGAAGAAATTTTGCGATATTTCTTTTTGAAGGGATCACGCCTTGAGTAGTTGAAGACATTTCTTGGGGATGTTTCTATCTTCAAGAAGGAACTAGGGACTCTTCAGGTTTGCACTCGGTAACAGTGGGGACAAAGTTGTCATTATTAGAGGGTAGTCAAGGGAAACCGCCCTTGCCCTTGGCACGGAATGGATTGGCTCTTCTGTGGGTTCAAGTGTTTCTATGGTGCTTTGAGGGGTAAGATCTTAACTAGAGTTGGGCTTCGTCATAGAGCTATCCTATCATAGGCTAATGATCTATCTTCCATGCTATGTGGTCAAAGAGAGTAAGATTCAAACCACTTGTTTGGCGGGTGGGAGGTGGTGTTGGAGGTTTGGTTTAGATTTGTAGATTTGATAGGATGCTCTTGGGTCTTTGGAAATTCACATGTGGGAATCCTCTAGGGGTGGGTCCCTAGAAGCAAATTGGCTTGGGGTACTATTCCAGTAGTTGTTGTGGGATCTGCTTGGGAAGAGAGGAATCTTAGGCTTTTAAAGGGAAGGTGAGTGGGGTGAATGAGATTTTTTTGAGTGGGGTAAATGGAGGTTATGTGCGTGGTTGTCGGTTAGTTAGGGATTCAAAGAGGTTTCAATGATTGAATTCTATAGGTTGTGGGAGGGTGTATGGGAGTAGGCCTTAGGAAGCTTGGAGGACATAAAGGTGGTCTCCTCCTGATGATGGGTGCTTTAAGTTCAACATGGATGGGACAAGGGTTAAACCGAGACCAGTTGGGATAGGAAGTGGAGTGAGAAATGAGAAGGGAGAGATCAATTTTACTTTTCTTAGAGCATTCAGAAAGTAAAAGGAAGAATGAATCAATGAAATATTTGTTGGTCCTCTCGGATAGTCGATTTCTTTCTAATTAACATTATAGCTGGTGTTTCTTTTTGGCTGACTACTCTTCCTGTTCTGTTGATCAAAAGCATCCAGCAGCGCCACGCTGGTTTAGAATTCGATTCAAAGGGCCTTAGCTAGATGAGCGAATCCTCAGTCACTTTCATGTCTAATGGACCAGACATAGAACCCAAAGAACCCGCTGCCGATATACCTATCTATAGTGTAGTGGTGGTGTAGCGCGTTAGGGAGATCAGTCTCATCCATATCAATAACCAAGTGGGGGCTTTCATAAGATTTGGCGAGCTACATGCTCTGATCGCCTCCCATTAGTTAGGAAAAAACGGTGGGCGTCCTCCGGTCCACATTGCGTTTGCAGAGTTATTAGGATCAAGAGAGCATTGGGGACTTGGGGCTACGGGCTAGCCATAGTCTAGGAAGTTAGTTTTAGTAGGGGATTTGGTAATGCAATCAAATAAACTAGTGGTAACAAGAGACCTCCTTGGAGACTTTTGCTAGTGGTTAGAGAAATTTGGGATCTTTGTTTTGCTTTGGAGGTTTCCTTGAAGCATGTCAGGAGGTTGGCAAACGAAGTGGAGGACCTCTTGGCCAAATTAGGGGTGAATAGAGATCATGCAGCCTTGGACTTTGGTTATTGATCTAGTCAATGCTGTATGGAGGAAGCCTTCCTTTTGTGTTCTTTTTTGTTGGGTAGCTTGTGGCAATGGGCTTATCTAATGTTTTGAGTGTATGGGATGCTTGATGTTTGTAAATTTGTGAGCAAGATGTGTGGGATTGGTTGTATAAGCCTTTTGTACCACCTTGTGTACTTTCTTTTATAACTAACATAATTTTTTTTATTGTTTAAAGAAAAAATTATGATGATGGGGGTTTTGCATGTCATTTTCATATTTGGGAAGTCTTAACATGTATTTTTGTACATTCAGAGCAATGTAAATAAACACTAATCAGTGTAATTCGGACGTTGTTAGTCAATCTTACACAAGATAGTGTTAGTGGACGCTTTAAAGCCAAGACATTGATACATGATGTGCTCAACACTTGCATGCACATATAATTGGTATGAAGTTACAAATTAAGTGGTTTCCCACTATGAGAACCTACATATATGTTCGTATACAAAAGTGATGATAGGTGCCTGGCATGCAACTTTTTAAGAGAAATGGAGCTTCCGTATTATGTATACATGAACTAGAATCTAAACTTTATTTCATAAATCACCCACGTCCAGTTTATTTTGATGCTCTATACAATTTCGCACTTACATCATTTTGTGTATTCATCATCCATTCCCTCGTATCCATTATTGAAATTGTTTTTTCCATCATATGACAGACAACTTATGAGAACTTCCGATATCGATATGAGAAGAAGGAGAACCCACACAATAGAGGGATACTAAGGAACTTCAAAGAAGTATTTTTTTCGTCCGTTCCTCCTTCATTGAATGACTTCCGTTCATGGGTACTGGATGATCAGATAGACACCGGACTTGTTACCTCAAATAATGAGGTTGATATGATTATTTTGAAGGATAAGGCTGGCATAGAAACGAGCAACAGTAATCTTGGAATTGGTTCCAGTAGTTTGCCAGTGATATTACAGAATTTAGACTACAGTGATCTTGAGGATAGCTTCAAGGATAATGATGTGAATGATGAGAGTGCACCTGTTCCGTTTTTCTTTTCCATTGATCAAGAAGCTTTGAAGGTCAAAGGTAAGAGTGATGATAGTGCACATATTCCATTTTTCTTTCACGTAGATCAAGAATTGTGTGTCACTGAAGAGAGCTGCATTTTAACTCCTGTTAACCATGAAATCGGTAATTCCAATCAAGATCCCTCAACAGATCCTGTCAATCATGAACTGGGAGACTCAGATCTTGGTTATGCAATGTTAAATGGAGTGAATATGGATGATGGGAATCAAGAGGGAACTGTTCTCAATGGAATAACTCCTATTGATCAAGAATGTAATCGTGATAATTACGTTCTTCAAGTATAAGAGGTAAATCATCTTGCATCTTTCATTGGTATTTGGTCAAGCTCATGTTGCTTGTATATGTTTGTCTCAAAAGAATTGAGTATGAGTTATTGAAATGAATTATTTCAATTTCATATAATTTAAAATATCAAAAGTTTTAAATCAAGACACAATTTTTTCCACCTTTCTACCATAAAGCATTCTTTGTATTTCAGCTTATTAGCTCTCGCTTGAAATGAGAGTGCTCTTTTTTTTCAACTTTCTTGGTTGAGAGAGAGAGAGAGAGTACTCATTATATTGACCATACCAAAAAAAAAAATTATGTTCATTCTAACTCAATATATCGTGTGACCTCGTGCATCGATGTACATCTTTTTCTCTTTTCTTGGGATCAAAGTGTCTCGATCTCTTAGAATATCCGACTAATCACCGGGGCACGTGCAAACCTCTCAACCTACACACCCCACATAACTCTACGAGGAGTCGAGGAGTGACCCTTTAAGGTGGAGTGGTGATGTGCATCCTATATTAATTAATATGCATTTCTTTGTTTAGTTAGTGACCAATATAAAAAATTAAAGTTGCTAAACTAATTACATCTTATTTTTAATATTAGTAACACAATCGTCCCCACTAATTTACCAGTGGCAGAATGAGAATGAAAGTTCCATGCTCTCCTCGTTTTTAATCGGACTACACAGCCCTGACTCAATGAGTTATGGGATTCAAAATTAGAAAATATATTGTAACGAAATAAATAAGTAATTTCTTATATGATAATTTAAAAATATTATTTTATTTTAAATCAAGTAGATAAAAAAAGGTTTTACAATCAATATATTAATAATTTATATTTTCATTTCATGAAATTAATCTATAAAAATAATGATATTATTAGAATTGAATTGAATCATGACTCACTGACGTGGATCTCAAGGTATATAAAGTGGAAGATTCTCTCCCAACTGCAGTATACGTCAACTCTGGGACATGGGTGAAAAAAGGGTCATCGGCTGAATTATCAGCCGATACGATTCTCTCTCATTTTTTTATTTTTTTTTAAATATCGGTATTATTTTATTATTTTATTTTTTCTAAACTAAAAAATAAAAAAAAATTAAAAAAAAAAATTGAGAATGGAAATATCGGCCGATATTTTGACCTGGGCCCATCACCAATTTTTTTTTTTTTTTTAAAATATCAATATTAATCATATCGGTATTGGCCGATATGAAGGCTGTACGGCCGATACAAAACGTATCGGCCGAGATTATACGGTAGTTAAAACCCGTATGATATCGGCCGATACAAAACGTATTGGCCGATATCTCGATCCCTGCTCTGGGATCCAACCGAAAGAAAATGATGAGGACATCTTAGGTCACGAAAGAAAATGAATATCAATTTGATAAAATTGTGGAATTGGCTCTTGAATTTCATGACAAATTTGAAGGTGGAAAAATGAGACTTTCTAAGGGTCTAAGTGGGCCTAGAATTGTAAAATAAAGAGCCAATATGATGGATCATGGGTTAAAATCTCGGCAGATACGTATCGTATCGGCCAAAGAAAAAAGAAAAATAAATATCGGTTGTGGGCTCAGCCGATATCTTTGTCGATATTTGTCCATATCGACCAATATTTATATTCTTCATTTTTTTTTAAAAAACAGCCTTTTTCGATTTTTTTCAAAGAATTTTTTTTTTTAAAAAAAAAAAGACCATCGAGATTTCAAAAAAAAAACATTGAAGAAAGAAAAATCCCGCTCGAGATCTAGGCCGAAATATCAATTCAGCCGATTTTTCTACTCCTGTGATGGATAGATGAGTTAGGGCCTTACAAGACATGTTTTGGGCCTTAAAAGTCGACTTTTTAAAAAATCATCAGGAGGGATTTTAAAAAATCAACGGTTGTTAATTTTGGAAATAGTGTTGACATGTAGTATCCCGCCTCGCAGTGAGCCCAGCCTGAGGCCAAGTGTCCCAAGATGGGAGAGGAATTCACCAGGTGGCGCTAGGAACACCTGGGATGTCCCACATCGCCAACAGGCGTGATATCCCTTGGGTATTTAAGCTTGGAGTCCTCCTCCATCAAGCACAAGGCCTTTTGGGGTGTCTTCTTGTGTGGGACCTCCAGAAGCAAAGTCGTGCCGACCCAGGTGCAGGTCCAAAAGGGACAATATTGTGCTAGTGGACTGAGGAGTTACAAATATTATCAGAGCACGATTCAACTCTCGGATTAAGGGTGTGAGTTGGTGCGTGTGTGGTCTGGTAGATGGAACCAGATTCGACAGTAAAGCCGGGGACAACTTTGGTCTTTAAGGGGGAGTATGTTGTAGTACCCCTCCCCGGAGTGGGCCCAGCCTAAGGCCAGGTGTCCCAAGATGGAAGAGGAATTCGCCAGGTGGTGCTAAGCGCACCTGTGGAAGTCCCACATCGCCAACAAGCGTGATATCCCCTGGGTATTTAAGCTTGGAGTCCTCCATCAAGCACAAGGCTTTTTGCTGTGTCTCATTGTGTGGGACCTCCAGAAACAAAGCCATGCGAACCCGGGTGCAGGCCCAAAGTGAACAATATTGTGTTGGATGGACTGGGGCATTACAAAATGTGATATCTCTATTCTGATATATTGTTCTCGAACACCATGTTTGAAGGTACTCCATACGTTAATAGAAAGAGGCAAGACATACCAGAAGATCAAGAAATCAGAGACATGTCATTGTGGAATATTTTCAAATTTTCATAAAATTCAGGTTTTTACTAATAATTAATGAATAGTAATGTGATACCCCGCTCCAAGAGGGGCTGTTTGTGAAGGGGCGGGAATGAGAGAGGGAAAAAGTCTCGTACCGCCCATGAGATGGAATTGGTGGTGGGATATATGAGAGAGCATCCCTCCTTTCTAGCACAAGGCCTTTTGAGTCCAAGTGTAAGACTTGGGCCAATGCAAAGTCGTGAGAGTTTTTCAAACTAAAAGTGGACAATATTATGTTAGAGGGACGAGTCGTTACAAATGGTATCAGAGAATGGTTCAACCCTCTGCCTGTATGTGCCTATCTGTGTGTCCGTCTGCTGTGACAGAGCCAAGGACAACTTTAGTTTAAGGGGGGTTGATTGTGATACCCTACCCCAAGAGGAAGTTGTTTGTGAAAGGGCGGCAATGGGAGAGAGAAAAAGTCATATACCGCCCATGAGGTGGAATTGGTGGTGGGATATATGAGGGAGCACCCCTCCTTTCTAGCACAAGGCCTTTTGGGCCAAAGTCTTGAGGGTTTTTCAAGTCCAAAATAAACAATATTATGCTAGAGGGATGAGTCGTTACAAATAATAGAAGTTAAATGTCATTATAAGATACTAGAAAATATGAATTTTATATCAAATATTTTCTTACATTGATTCTTTTATTTCTAAAATATTTGAATATTTTCTTCAGATCAATATTTTAGCTCATAAAGTTCTAATATTCTATGAAAATGACTGTTTTTAATTAAAATATACTCACATTAGGTTTTTTTTCTATGAAAATTATTATTTTTAATTTTAAAAAAATGATCGATATTAATAATATCGGCTGATATCAGACCTATATATCGGCCGATAACACATATCGTATGGGCCGATATTATTATCCCTGGCAAAAAGCACTTTGTTTCAGAGTTAAAATATTTATTAATGTTTTAGATTTTGAATGGAAAAAGTAGACGTTAAAATGATAACTCTCAATTCAAACATTTTACTGATCTACATAATTTTTATGACTATTTGTGTATTAACAATTACTCATGGCCGGCTCAAGCAAGGCAAGTAAAGCCTATGCTTGAGGCCCCTAAATTGGGAAGGCCTCAAATTCTGGATACCCTTTTATTATATAAAAAAATAAAATCCTTTTGAAAACTAATTTGATTTTCTGGACTGTATTACATAGTGTGACAATCTGATTTGATCTTCGTTTAATAGAGTTTGTTCTTTGCTTTGACCTGTTTGTTAAACCCAGATTTCTGAACTGTATTTGAGTTGTCAAACAACGTTTTAAAAAAAAAAAAAATTGAATTAAGGATTAAAATCAGTCTTCTTAAAAAAATTACTTGTTTGGCGATTCAAACCCAGCTTGGTGAGTTACATTAAGTGAGTTGTTTGCATACATGCAAATTCAAGTCGGGTTCTTTCATGTTAGAGTTGAGTTTTAAAAAAAAATGATTTTTCAAAACTAAGTTTGAGAATAAAAAGGTTAATAGGGTCTTGTTTTGTTTTAATCAAATCAGCCAGTTTTCACTTCTTCAATTTGCATCTATTTTTCAAAAAATCGTGGTTCAAATTCAATTTGATAGTGTAGACGATTTGATAAAAAATAATCACATTCTTTTAAAGCCCAAACGTGAGTGTTTTAAAATCAATTAATTCAATTAATTCTATTACTGGAGAGAGTTGGGTTTTACTTGAGACGAACGACGAGTTGCGTTCAACCTGAATTGGTTCTCAATTTACACAATCCGGGCATCCGGTTGTGTCAGTGCTTCCGCTTTAAACGATTGCGTAGGGTGTTTTATCGTACTCAGTCTACATCATAAGTCTAAACTGGACTCAATTGATATTTTCAACAATCTCACGAGAATAAGTGAATTAGTCATATTATCAATTGAAAATGATATTTTAGCAAAGCTTAAATACAAAAATTTAATTAGTAATTTTACATCTCAAAAAGTAAGAATAATAGATTTTAGATAAATTCTTTTTAGTGTATATAATTAAATATTATTTATAATAATATGTTAAATACAAAGAACACCCCATTTAGAAAATTTTACTTTAGACCTCAACTTGTGTCGAAACGGCCCTGCAACTACTCTTTTTAGTATTTTGTAAACCTACGTATGTATAAACTGTAGTTTAAAAGTTCAAAAAAACTCGAGTGAGTATATCTGAGTTAACTCGATAAAATTTTAAGTCAAACGAGTCAATAAATTTTATCAATTTTTTTAGTTTCATTTAAGGCTTCCACCAATGTCACGCCCCGACCCAAAATCGACACGTGACTCAGAAAATTTTTCATTTCTCCAAATACACCAAATAAATAATAGTTACACGTGGGAATCACACGTGTTAACACACAATAATAATTTCATATCTTTTTAGGGAAGTAAGATTCCTACCGAAATTTCGGCAGAGTCTCCCCTAAAAACTGGGCTATTGGGCCAATCATAGCCTCTACAATTAATCCACCTGTTCAACATAGTAAAAGAATGTACAACCCTTCACATCCAACCACAATAGAGATTACCTTCTCAAAGTTTAGAAGGTTCAAATGAGTTTTCAAAACATTAAACATATTTTCAATGATAATTATACATGGTTTATCTTCTAACTTAACAAAAATACACATAACCATGTAACCAAAATGACAAAATATCAAAATGACAGTCAAGTGAGTGTTAGATCAACAAGGTATGTAGTCTATCGACGTCCTCTTGGTCCCTCGGACCCCGCCGGAGCAATGATACCTGAAATTGCAAGGAGGTGAGCATAAACAAGCTCAATGAGGAAATACATGCATGCTACACACTAATGAACTCACAACATATAATGTATGTAATGGAGGATGTAATCCATATTGTGCTACGTAATCATATTACCACATCATCATTATGGGAACTACTCCCCTCTTAAAGGAATTTTACAATGGGACGGGTGGTCATCACAAGCAATATACCTCAACTCCGAACATGACTTAGGGCCCACGACTTACTAAGCGGGTGACTCACGCATAGCGTGTCCATGTCAACCTCGCCCTGCGTCCCTTCACCTCATGGATGATTCAGTCAAATTCTAAGGTAGTCAAATCACGACTTACGGAACTAACACCATCCCCCACAGGATGAATGTATATCTAGCCCTACGTATCCAAGCACATCTGAAGTGCTAAATAACCGTGAAAGCGCCCTACAACGTATAACATGTGAGGGACCTACTCCTTAAAGGCAACCCTACGAGACCCAGTCTCTGTAGCCGATGCCACCATCCCAATAAGAATACTAAGATAATATCGTTTTCATTGTCATCCCAACCCCCTCAAGGGAATTGGGTATTCACATTAGTAGGAATTCCAAATGGAGTAAGGTTCACTTTACTACCCCATGATCCATTCTCACCATATCATCATTAAATTGTTCATGTCCAATAAGTACATATTTCGTAACTCACTAAAATTAACCTATCTTAGGTTAGATGTGAGTACACAATACACATGAATATCAACTTCAATATAGATGAGCTCTCAAACACACCAAGCTCATACAAACACCCTTAAGCAAAGCATGATAATATACATAACCGATTTCATAAGTTCATACATTTAAATTCGTCTTATTTAGATTAGTCTTGAGAGGAGAGTAATCTTCTATGCTTGGGACACTCAATTGGACCTACACAACCTCTATTACATCATCCTTGCAATTTGGGTCCAATATTCATCCAACCCATGGTGATTAGCACAATTTGCCCCATAATTCTTCCTTTTAAAATCAAATCCACATTTCATTATCAAACAACCAAATAGCCCTCCATAGGGTCCATTTCCATTCAATACCTCATAATCATCATCACTACACATAATGCAAAAATAACAACACCATGTATCATAAAAATATTATCTCTAATTAAATATTTACATCTATCATAAATATCACATCATCATACATTTAATTATAAAAATGCATATAAGGATCTCTAAAAAGCATAGAAATCTCTAAATATCTAAATAAGTGGGTAGCTTTCCTCACCTTAAGTTTTTATGAGGTGCAGGGTTGATTCTCGACTTGATCGGCTTCGGGGTTCGGATTAGGGAGCTCTAATCAACATAAAAACACAAATAAAACTCATTTAGTGCATTGTTCTAAGCCCAACTAGTGTTTAAAAGCAAAACCCCTAAATTATTTGTCCCCATTTGGATTTTTAGACCAAAGAGCGACTCCATGCAAGCTCAAGCTTAGGAGAAACCCCAAATTTCTCCAACCTTGGTGCTCCAATTCATCCACATAAGAGATTTCCCCCAAATTTTACTTTTCTCTAGTCCAAAACTCATTTTCCCTCATTATCCATACCCAAGCAAAACCCTAAATTAAAAAATCCTAATTTATTCCATGGGGTTCTCTCCAAACAAAACCCATTGACCATTTCAAGTGTCATTCTCACTACATCCATAAAAGCCCCATCAAAGAAGAGGAATGAGAGTGAGAAGAGATGAAAACCTTACCTTGAAGAAGAGAAAATCCACTCAAATGGAAGCTTGGGATGAGATCTCTTCACTTCCACACATGCTAGGGTTGAGAAGATGGTGAAGAAAGGGAAAGGCAAGCACATGCATCGGTTGATGTGGAGGAGTTTAGGAAAAGGAGATAAAAGGGAAGTGAAATAAAAGTAAAGGGTGTAGGAGTTGGGGGTTTTAAACACCGTCAACCTAAAAATATCATTTTGTCGGTCGGTCCGACTCCACCAAAATCAAATAAATTAAAAACTTATTTTAACTTTATATTTTCCAACTCTTTTCTGACAGGGGTACTATCTACAGGCCACGTGTGCTTAAGTGGGACCCTCATATGCACCTCACACATGAAATCTCTAATATTATATCATAAATCTATTAATTGAAGGGCCACGCCATTACAACCAAAATGTTAAATGCAACCACTAAACCCTGTCCCTTTCGAGTAAAGAAAGTCCTCTTCGGAATAAAAAATTTCGGCCAGAATTTGGTTTCATTTTTAATGAAATTTAAAATAAATAAAAATTTCGGCCAAAATAAATTAGAACTTATCGACATATTGGATGAAATTTTGACCTGCTACAGTGAAATTTTTGAAATATCCTAAAAAATAAAACAGATGATTTTATATTGAGAAGGTCCAAAATCAAAGCTCAGCAAAAGAATTGTTCTGAGCTTTTTAACGTATGTTTGAATGGGTAAAGAAGTATCAAATTGTTAAGACTTCAGAGGGATAAAGTCATTTATTTGCAAAATAATTATTATCATCATTACAACAATTTTTTATTCATTTAAAATCAGTTTTCTAAATTTAAAAATTTTACTCTATGTTTAGAAAGAAATCATATTCTTTTTGCCCTTTTACTTTTTAATAGAACATTTTTGAATAATTGGTGTTTCTAAATGTAATAAAAATCCGTTTATGTTCTATTTAGATGGTGTTGCTCGTGAGTGGCAATCGTCTTTGAATTTTATAGAGTAATGTTTCTCATAAATAAATCAGTTTCGTTAAATTTAAAATATGATAAGAAATTTAGACCTAATATCAACTGTCAAAATAGAATAAAATTTAGATGAATTTTTCATTCAATAAAGAGCTTAACATTAAATAAGTCTAAATTGAATACGAAAATGGAATTCAAGAAACCCGTCTTAAAAAGTGGACGTCCTGAGTTCAATTCTTATTCTATTCTAAAAGGTCATTCTGTATTGAGTTACTCGATGTGTAAGTAGAGAGATTTGCACATATCATGAATATTAGTCAGGTCTCCAAAAAGTCAAATAAAAAATTAATGCGAAAAAAGATAAAATATAATTTTATATTCTAGTAAAGTCGGATAGAAGTCATTTTTTTATAGAATAATACAAAATTCATCCAATAAAATACTCTCTCTGTCCCAAAATACTTATTTTATATGTATTTTAAAATTGTCTCAGATTATTTATTCCAATCATTTACTTTCATCTCTCAGACATTTTTACAAAAACTTTAATTTGTCAAAATAATAAAATACTAAACATCTTAACCAAGAGGGTAAAACTCTTACCTTGAATGCATCAATATTGTCAGCTCCTCAAAACTCCTGCCTTTCTCCTCCCTACAAACACCGAACTCAGATACTCTCCAATTCCTAGAAGGCAAAACGTAGAAAAATGGCAGCTGAGATAGCTCTGCTAAAACCCATTTCCAAATTCAACAGAAGCCCAGCATTCCAATCCAATAATAGCTATACATTCCAGTCCAGCAAAATTAAGATGTCAGCAGCTTCTGCTTCGAAGCAGAAGAAAGCTGCCAAAACTGCCATCAAAGAGACCCTTCTCACCCCAAGATTCTACACCACTGACTTCGATGAGATGGAGACCCTTTTCAACACCGATATCAACAAGAACCTCAACCAGTCGGAATTCGAGGCGCTGCTCCAGGAATTCAAGACCGACTACAACCAGACCCACTTCGTTAGGAACAAGGAATTTAAGGAAGCTGCTGATATGATAGAGGGACCAATGAGGCAGATCTTCGTGGAGTTCTTGGAGAGGTCCTGCACTGCTGAGTTCTCTGGATTCCTTCTCTACAAAGAGCTCGGTAGGAGGCTCAAGGTACAGTCAACCATCCATCCATTTGTAAGATGAATTGTGCATTCTTTATTCTTTCAGAAAATTATCAGATGAGAAGCTCTGTTTCCAGTTTCAACTTTTGCTCGAATTAGAAGTTAGAACCCGTAATGAGTTAAATTTAAGTCTTGCATGATGGAAAAAAATAACAACAATGACTTCATAAATTAACTGTGATGATCCGAAACTATGATTTAAATGACCCAAACATTAATAGTATCTTTAAAATCTCATCTCAAAAGTACTCCAAAGCACATACCAGTTATATTGTGAAATTCTCATATTGCAATTAATAATTCTAACCTTCCAAATATAAAAAATCTATTACAAGAATTCATTTAGCTAATTTTAGAATTTAGAGATTTGGTGAGGATTTTGAGTGAATATGTTAAAAACAAATATTTGATGGTGCTAACAGTTTTTTTTTTCAGGAACATTTTAGTCATTTGTGCCGAAGGGTCTGTAAATTGTTTGATATATGATTTTGTATAGTTTATGAATGTAGTATTGTTTCTTGAGAAATTGGAAGAAAAAGAACGAAACTTTAAGAGGCCACACACAAACACCGAGATACAATGCCTGTGTCATATTTGCTAATTTTGCAAAGCTATCTTCTGCTTAAGCCTTCTTTTGCATGATTAAGAATCTTGGCACTTGAGGACGTTTCAGATGGGTCTAAACCAGTCAATATCAGTTCTGCAAGATATTCGCCGATATGCAGGATGTCTTTGTATGATCTAATTTTGCTATAGTAGTAAGCATTAAGCAATTCTAAGATATCACTCTGTTATATTTACTTTAAAAAAATGCGGCATACTTCATGGAATAGGTATCAAATGGACCTGTAAATAGTCTTTCATATATTGTTAAAGGAAGGTATAGTTGCCTCTTTGCCCTTCTCATGCTTCTTTGGTTTACATTTTCACTTTTGTAACAGAAAACCAATCCAGTTGTTGCCGAAATTTTCTCGCTCATGTCAAGGGATGAAGCCAGGTATGCAGGGTACACCTTGAAACTCTGGATTCTGTCTGGTTTCTGTAACAAAATTATATTCAATTCTCTGTTTCTTTGCTAACTTTCCTTATATTCTTGTTGCAGATTTTTGAACAAGGGTCTGTCTGATTTCAATCTGGCACTGGACTTGGGTTTCTTGACAAAAGCTAGAAAATACACATTTTTCAAACCAAAGTTCATTCTCTATGCCACATATTTATCAGAGAAAATTGGATATTGGAGATACATCACCATTTACAGGCACCTAAAGGCGAACCCTCAATTCCAAGTTTATCCAATCTTCAAATACTTTGAGAACTGGTGCCAAGATGAGAGCAGGCATGGCGATTTCTTCTCTGCATTGATGAAGGCACAGCCCCAGTTCCTCAATGATTGGAAGGCAAAGTTATGGGCACGGATTCTTCTGCTTATCGGTAATTTTTTGGGATTTTTGTAGTCTTTTTTTTTCCATTTTTGGGTCTAAGCATCATAAACCCAGTAATTAATGCCACTTACTTTATTAGTTCAAAATACGTGGCTTTAGATGTTAGCCATTCTGCTGTGCATTTGAGTTAGCATGAAAACCTGAGGCACTGAGACACGTTAATTTGACTTGTTTCTGTGCCCCTAGATTACACAATGATCACCATTTCTACCAAATTTCTTGTATTTTATCCGACCGAACCCTTTTATTGCCATGTAATACGGGTTTGAACTCATGGTGTTATCGTTGTATCAGTCCTTACTGCTAGAGCATTGCCCTGGGGTAATGGCTCAGCCAGTGAATTTAAAAAATTTCTCTGATGGTTCTGGTTTTAGTTCATGAGGAAAATGAACTGAGAGCACTCTTTGAGAGGTTTTGATCTTTCATTTGAGAGGTGACCAAAAAAAAAGGTGCAAACCCTTACCCCTATCCAGTTTCCGTAACACAAGTGGTGTACCAGGGATCATACCTCATTCATCAGTTGGGTTGGGTTTCTTAGGAATGCCTATAATATCTTTGCTACTGTAGATTTACTGGAAGATGAAGATGCATCAAAGATGTTCCATGAATACACAAAATCCTTTAAATTAGTTCCTTCTATTGTTCACTGTGCTGCTAACACCTTGTTTCGATGGCAGGTTTACGTGACAATGTACCTTAATGATTGTCAACGAACAGCTTTTTATGAAGGCATTGGTCTCAATACCAAGGAGTTTGACATGCATGTCATCATCGAGGTAAGATCTAAGTAATGTTTTCCAATCAGAACTCCAGTCTGATTCCAAATATTGGTAGTGACAGATAATTAATTAAAACTAAGAAATTTGGATAATGCTTTGCATCTGATACAATCAATTGAACTGATGAGACTTGTCACTTGTCACCACTTTTTTTCTATCTTTTGCTTTGAAATCTGGCAGTAGGATCTGCTATAATTCCCTCACCACCTGATCTGGAGTAGGCCACCTGCCCCGTAACTCAAAGCTACAGATTTTTTAGAACCCATGGGCATTCGCTCCACTGCCACGATGCATTTGTAGATACCACATTATGACACCATCTTCAAATGCATCACAAACACCATGATGAATGGTATTTACAGAAGAAGTCGTTTTATCTTAGAAGATCAAAACACATAATCCTAGCTTATCTGGCCCTGCATATTAGATCGTCGTTTCCCCTAACACTTAGTTTGCAGGTTAAGTGTGGAAAAGCTATGATTTTCTAATATGAAAGATTTTTGAAGCATCTTTTATTGATGCTGGAATCCATATATACAAGTTATTTGTATCACTAAACAATAGGCCCCAGTAGTAAGAAACAGTAAATCAAGATAATTTTTCATGTTATAGCTGGTCGATGGTTTATATTACTGAGGTGAACCCAACCTGCTTATCTTTGGGGTGAGAAGAAGAGGCATTTTCCTTGCTAAAGTTTATAGATGTGACCTTATACTCCTCTTGGTTGGGTTTGCAGACAAACCGAACAACGGCAAGGATTTTCCCTGCAGTTTTGGATGTCGAAAATCCAGAGTTCAAGGCAAAATTGGATAGAATGGTGGAGATCAACCAGAAGCTGATTGCTACTGGAGAGAGTAAAGACATTCCTCTGGTAAAGAACTTGATGAGAGCACCACTCATTGCAGCTTTAACTTCTGAGCTCTTGGCTGCCTATCTAATGCCCCCAGTTGAGTCTGGATCTGTTGATTTTGCAGACTTCGAGCCACAGCTTGTGTATTGAATTCCGTATAACCATCTTCTTGCTCTCCAGAAAAAAAAAAAGAGAAGTGTGGGAAATATTGATTATGGAACTGGTCGGTCTGTCTATAAAATGGGATGGGCAATTTATTATGTATCAAACCATAGGTATTTCATTGGTCCATAAGAATAAGCACCAAACTAATATTTGATACCGAGAAAAAGGATACGTTGATGAGAATTATTTCGGGAGCTTTTTGCATTGTACTATGGAAAAATCCTTGTAATAAACGGAGACATGTCATTGTGAGGAAATAGGCATTATATTTATTCTAAATTGATTATGACTATTTCTGGTCATTTATTTTCATTGTGTTAAGCTAAATGATTTGAAATACATGTGATACTTTTTTGGTTCTTCCACTGCCCATAATCAAAAATTGGAAATCAAAGATGAAATTTGTCTGTCGATTTATAATGGTGGCTTATATGGACTGGTCAAATTATTACTTTTTACCCAACAAAAAATTACTGCATTTCGGTGGATGATTATGCATTTTACTGTGCATTCCAGGGAACATACAGGAGATCTCATTATCACTATCATCGTCGTCGTCGTCATCATCTAAGCCAAAACAAGACCGAGCTATCAACCACTAGGCCATCTCTCCGAGAGACAATTTCTATTTTATTCCTCCGAATGGAACACGGCCAGATGAGTTGATACTATAATAATCTGTAGAAACATCCTTAGTACGGATCTATATTTCGATGTTTCTATCTGTCTATATGGATAGATGCATGATCCAACATGCTCATTTTTGGCTTGAGATAGGGATCAAATGGTATAGTTCATTTGTTAGTAGCTTGGTTCTATTTGATGTTGGATTTTCAAATTCTACTTCTCTATTTGATTCTATCAGAAATCATACACTTAATCACGCTATTAAAAATCATCTCTTTTTTTTTCTATCTCTTCTCTCTATATTTTCAGTGATCTATCCCTCCTCGTACTTGCACTTGTAACCTCTTAACTCCATAAACTTGAGTTTAGTCATCTAAATTATGTAGGAACAGCTTAAAATGCTTGACTTCATTGCATAAGCTCAAGCATCTTTTGAAATTTGTAGGTGAGCGCTCCATCTATCATTAGAAAAATCCATTGAATCTCAAACTTCATCCTCCCGTGAAGGCGATCTTGGTTTTTATAATTTTTCCAAAATAAATATCACCATTGTTATTTATTTCTTTTCTTTTTTTTCTTTTTCTTTTTTAGAGATATATAACCATAGGGTGGAAAATGAAAACAAAGCAGACTAAATGTGATTTACCACATATTAAAAGCATGGATCCAAAAGAATATTATGGATCAAATGCACATAAACTTTTGAAAGAAGGGGATGCTAAAGTTACTATGAAATTATACCCTTTTATGCCACCCGAGAGCTAAGAAAAAATATCAATCAAATGACTTGCCACCTCAAAATAAGAGAATTGATTAGTAAACCAACACTTTTACATTTGGTGCACCAAAATTAGGTGGCGTATCCATTTTGTCCAAACAAATGAGGAAAATAAGAAGGATTGAAAAAAATTGAACAAAGTAGATATTTCACTTATTTTTTTGGTGCACCAATCACTTTCCTCAAAACAAGTATATAAAATGATATAATTGGTAAGATAAGTCTAGCATTTTCTTTTTTGAAAGGGACATATTTCTTCAACATGCAGAAGCTAATATCCTATTATTTCAACATGGAAAGTGGCACTAGTTCACTGGTGAATAATTTTTATTAATACCAGAGCTCGAAAGAAATGAATAAACAGATACAGATGGTTCATATAATAACCCACATGTACAGGACAAATAAATGTCATAACTCTGCTCTTGTTATTGATCATGATCAAGAATTGAAAATCCACAGATGAATTCACATCTCAATTCCAAAGCTCGATTACAGTACAGAACATGAAAATTGTGCTAAAAGCACATGCAAAATAACAAGAAACCCATCTCTCAAGGTTGATAGACATCAGGGAGCTGGAGACCCACACTAGCTGCAGATTTCTTCAGCGTCCTCTTCATTTCATCTGATCTGTCCACTGCTATGTTGTAAGACAACAGCAGGTCCTGCACAATCATAACTGAACCTGATTGGCTGAACTTAAAAAAAAAAAAACACTCATGCTCCGAATGGCCTACCGTTTGTAAACATCAGGTAGCATCTTAAGCTTACTCAGATGGTACCAACTATCATCTTCCTCGGACTAAAATGGATCTCAGTTATGATGGCCGGACACGGCATGGAGGCAGGGACGTGGATTTTATATATAAAAATGAAGTGTCCCACATGGACAGGTTTCCTACATTGAAGTGTCCATGCAACATAGGCTCTGAGCGAAGTTGGAGACTTGATGAAAATTGGGACCCCAAGATGACCCAACATAGCTCACACATGCATATGAGAGAGAGAGGGGGAGAGAGAGAGAGAGAGAGAGAATCGTGTGCACAAGACCTGAACATGATAAGGTCAGGTCTTGCATCATAGCCATCCATTAAGAAAACTCCATAAAATTTCAAATTGCACAAATGGATGGTGGAGATGCAGGGACTGAATTTATTCTGGTCAAGTCTCCTACAATCAAATCATTTCTCATACCATTCAGAAAAGATAAAGAAACATATTGTCCCACAAATTATAGTTCATAAATCATCGTTATTGTTGAAGCCATTTATCCTATCAAGAAATGCAAAACAAATATAAAAGAAGAACAAAATCACAATAGATAGATGAACTTTATAAAGAGTAAAAAAATGCAAATAAATCATGAGAAAATGATTTTTGATAGAGTCGATCAAATATAGAACTAGAAAACCTAACTCAAGACAAAAAAATGACATTGTGATGATGATGATTCAAGTTTGTAATATTAAGTGTGAGCATGAATCGAAGGGTTCACTGTGCATGCTAATCATAAAAATAATAGTATCCTATTAACCAATAATGGTATTGTAAATATTGACTCATATAAATATCGAATTTCAGAATTTGCAAGATCATCAAAAGCTTGAGAATTCATAGGCATCCAATTAGCAGCAGCATCATCATCATCACCATTTTAAGCCAGAATCCCATCTATTCGGAGTCAGCTTTAGGAATTCTTCTCAAATTAACTCTATCATAAACCAAACCATCAATCACTCTACAATTTAACATGTCCTTTATCATTTCCTTTCATATTTCAGTGGTCGGGCCTCTCCTCCTACTGTCTTTCTGCTAACAAGACCAAACCACCTTAAACGAGTCTCTTAGTTTGTCACCTATCAGGTTATTTTTAAACTATCCCTAATATGTTCATTTCTAACTCCATCCTTTAGTGCTAATCCACTCATCGAATCTTAACTTTGTCTATTTATTTTTTCTTCATTTCCAAATGGTAGCTTGTAAATGGAAAATAATATTTAATAGTGCACATCACATGTAAGGGTGTTTTTGATAACTCTCACATTATAAACATGTAAAATTTTGAACTCATTACAATAGTAAGAAAACACTGTAAGAATAAAGTGTTGCTGTCTGGCAATTGTCTGATAATCTTGAATTCTCGGTGCTTGAGTAAAGTGTGAAATTCATAATAGAGTCAGTAAAACTAATACAGTCAACTCTAAAAGAAAATCATCATTGTCATCAAACTCATTATCTAATCCATTTACTGCTTCTGAGTCTCATTTTTCACTCAAATCTATCAAAAATCATTTTCTCCTTTACCCCAAATTCTATCATATCTCTGCTTACCAAATCCTTCAAGCCTTTTGGCAGCCTGGAATTCTAGGGTGGAATTGCCCTTCTGAAACATTTACAAAATTCACGCTCAATTCCATGTTTGGTGAAAAAGGAAATTTAGAGTGAGAATTATGAAATGACATAGAATTATAATTTCAGGGGATCTTAAAACTCTCATTTTAAGGTATTTTACTGAAGTTCCAAACCTGAATCATATCGATTATAGAATTCTCAGATTCTTGCTAAAAATTTCAGGCCTACCAAAACACAATGGCTATTACATGTCTTATAATTGCATAATTGGCAGAATTCAATTATTCCAAAACTCAAAGAATTCTAAATTACACAGAAATCTTCTGCCAAACATGCATGTAATTTTTTGCCTATTATTCTAATACTTTCTACTCCTTTAGTTCTTCTATAGAGCACCCAACAATCATAGACAACCACCTTTGATCTTCGCATCTACTGAGTTAGAAAAAAATATGGATCTTTGAAATTTATTAATTGCATAGAAAGAACACATACCTTGTGATGATGCACACTATTGAGCAAAAAAGTATAGTCCCGAGCAAGATTTATTTTCTGCCGGGCAGCCTCTGTATCAGAGATTTGGATGTTTTTTCGGAACTCTTGGGTCACAAAATCTCTGAAATGTCTCTTGCTTCCATCTTTGCCAATGTGTTTCTCGATGGCTTTGAGAAGCTGCCTGTACACCTTCAAAGCCTGTACAGCTTCAGAGCTCATCTCTGATTAGTCTGAAAGCAGATCATGGAATCAGTTAAATAAGTGATTGAAAAAATCATCAAAAGAAGAGAGAAACCAAACTAGTTAAAGAAATGTGAAGGAAAGAGTCCAGTTTGTGAGAAACAGAAAAAAATAAAAATAAAAAGCTTAAAAACAAAACCCAGGTGAGAAAATGGAAAAGGGTCCAACCCCATTGAAGAACAGAGGCAAACCCATCTCAATGACGCCTTCTCCTCTTCCAATATCTCACTTAATCCCTCAAAACCAAGTGAATTGCTCTCTCTCTCTCTCTCTCTCCCCACACCAAATTCCAAACAAAAACCGTACCGTAATAAGTTAAAAAGCTTCTTAATGAGAAATAAAAGTTCCACTAAAGCAACCAAAAAGCGTCTAAAAAAACCTAGAAATGTGATAAAAAAACGAAACGAGAATATCAAATCCAAAATTTTCTTTAGACCTGCTTCCGGGGTGCTGATCCTCCTATTTCTCTCTCCTTTACAGGCGGCGCTTCCCCCCGGCTGCCTCTTTATCTCTCCTCAGGGCCGTTCCTCTTTCTCTGTCTATAGTTCTCTCTCTCTCTTCTCAGGCGACGAGTCGCTTTTCCTCACCTCCAGCAGTGTAAATCAGAAAGATTCGAGAAGTCAAAAAAAAAAAAATACAAAAGCATGACTTCATTAATTTAATTAAAATAAAGGTATTTTACTTAAATATTTATCTGTTTATTTGTTTATTATAACATGAGTATCACTACTCGCATAAATAATTTAATTCTAAGATTAAGTTTAGAAGTCTAGTTACAGTTTTGAAAAGTGATAAATATCAAATTTCTAATTATAAAGTCTACTTTTATTATAAATTTAAATTTTTAATTTTTTTCTTTTAAATTACATTTAATTAGTCTTTATATCTATTTTACGCAATTTCAATATAGAATTAACTATAAAAAGAAAGTATATTTATTTAATAATTCATTTTTATAAAAATAAAGATTAAGATAATTCAATTAATTTTATTTTAGTTAGTTCAATAACATCTAAGATTATGTTCCATCATCTATTTTTAAAGTATAAGATAAGGCTCATCTTCTAAAATAGCTTATTAAAACATCCAAATTTTTAATGGGTGACATCATTTAAATCTTTGGTCCAAACTTTCTCTCTCTCATATTTTTATAATTTTTCCATACATTCATATCAAAAATGTATTTTTAATATATTTAATTATTAAATAATTGTTTAAAGTAAAATTCTACCCCTTTTTCTTAAGGTATCTATCTTTAAAAGACAAAATTAATCATATTAAAAGTCACACTTAGTCAATTTCCCATATTCATTTCCATCTTAAAACTACAATTAATTATTGTTTGGGAGATATTGCACATTTATCATGAGTTTGGAACCTCTATAGTTGGGTGATACAATTCAAAAGAAATTCTTTTATCCAATTATCATGAATTTGTGAGATGAGTAATAAAAATCAATAATTTTAAATAACCAAATTTTAATGGTAAAAAATCTTGTCGTTAAGATAATCAAATGAAATTCAAATTTAGTCTACCAATAATTTTTTTGGATAAGCATTCTCCTTAAATAAGAAGGTTTTTAATTTTTATTCTAAAATGAAGTTATTAACTAAATATAAATAAATATTGGTATCAATTGTAATTTTTATGATAGCATTAGGGATCAACTAATTCCACTAAATTAAATTTGAAATCAGAGTTCTACCAATTATAAGAAATACCTGTCCAAACATTTTTATTCATTCGAAAAGTAGAAAAAATAGATGGTTGATAGGAAGTTCTACTTCAGTCAACTATTTATTTAATTTAAATAAGATTGTTATACATATTTAATAAGATTAAATTTTTTAAATTTTTACATCAACAATTATGTTAAGTTAGTGTTGCTCATTTTTTACTTATTTCATTTCATGCCATTGCACTCGTAGTGCATTCCTCTTGAGAGAAATAGTTGTTAAATGAATGGTTTATTAAATTTTTTAATTTTTTTTTACTAATTTGAATAGTTTATTAAATGAATGGTTGATATTATTTGACGATCGTCTTGAATTGTCTCTTTGAATACATTTTTATAAGTTTTGTTTTAAGTAATCGATGAATGTTAGGTTGAATTTTTGGTAATCTTGCTTATGATTTTTACCATACTTACAATTATTATTTTCTTGAACATTATGCATAGTTTGACTAATACTTGCATATGTTTTTATTTTCATTTATTTGTTCTAATTAACTCAATCACATGCAAATGTTTTTGCATGAAATAGTATATAATGTGAAAGAAAAACTTAACATGATAACATGTAGGTTTTGTGGTAACTAGATAATGTACATAAAACATAGATCTTTTTAGCTAATCCATAGAGATTCCCCGTTGTATCATCGTTGACAAATTCATTTATTTGTAACCGAAGGTGTCTAGGTGTATCATCTGTAGGAAATTTTACTTGATTAATCATTTGGGACATGTGCATATCTCTTTACACGTAAATACCGAGTTCAAGTAATGAAAAGTAACCCTATAGAAAATGATCTAAAGTTTTTGAGCATAAATCAAACTTAAGACCTCTTTTTATATAGAGAGTTTCTTGATTGTTAGGCCAACCTCTCTTAGTTAATATGTAATTTAAATGGTAATAGATGACAAACTTTTATTTTCTAATAAATAATTTCTTGATTTAAAACAAAAATGAATATGCAATTTTTTTTTTTTGGATTGATTAGATGATGAGACAAGACTATAACTTTAAAGATGACAGTGATCGTATGTGAAATGGGTTGTTTGCTATTTTGTTTACAGTTGGTTAATTAGTATTTGATTTGATAATTTTTGTAAATCTTACAGTGTATAGTTTGTTCTATTCAAGTTGTAATTTTCAATTTTTTATTTTTGTTGATATAAGTATTTTGACATATATATATTTTTATATTAAATTTATAGCTCATTTGGATTTATCTGATTAATCTTTGAAACATGTATAAGTCTCTGTACTCATATAAATTGAGTAATTCTAGTGGCCCTTTGAAGTGGAGTGAAAATTTAACTCATGATTTTTTGATAAATTTTTTTTCACTTCATCTAAATCACTACCTTTATATTTAAAAGAATTTTGTGAATATTCAATTATTAAATAAGTTTTATTTAAATTATATAATTTAAAATAAATCTTTAGAGTAATTTCCTTGCAAAAAATAAAAATTTTCATCTCTCCATATTGCATCTTGCTTTATATTTTGCTCTATCTTTACCTTTCTAAATCAGCCAAGCAAATACCCACATATTTGCATAATCTCGTTGTAGTTTGTAACCATTGTCACCTCTCACGTTAATTTAGTTATGAAAATTCATTTTATCTCAATTAAAAAAATAATCGATTTTTTTTACTAATTGAACCAGCAACACGCCACGTGTCTACTAAAAAGTTACCTCCGTCCGGCACCATCTAGCGTTCGCTCTAGCGTCCCACTCTGCATTGTCACTCGCTGCCCCAACCCCTCTCTCTCTCTAGACTTCTCTTCCCAAACCAGGAAAACCCTAATTAGATTCAGACCACTTTCCTTCCTTTTTCTTCTTTCCCGTCTTTTCATTCCTTCGCTTCTCGAGATCGCACTCTCCATTCTACTCATCCAAGCAAGGCCAGAGAGAAATGGGTTCCGGTAAGTAATTTCCATTTCAAAATATTGTGTAATAGGTTCTGTTTGGATGCATGGAAGGGGCAGCACTTTCTTCGAAACGGCAATTTATATGACTATAAATTAGAAATGGTCGATGGGTTTCACTTACTTTGGTCAGAAAATGGTTATTTTCTAAGAGAACAATATCTTTTCTATGCATCAAAACAGTAGGTAATAATGGTTATGAAGCCTGTCTCTGGTGACCTGGACCATTCATATGGTGTGCATGAGTATGCCCTATGCATTTAGCTAATATTCCACATGCAGAAATGTACAAACAAAAAAAAAGGCATTGTGGATGGAAGAGTTGGCTGGCTTTTTTTTTTGATGACCAAGGTGTCCAGGCCTCTTAGATCACCCGACTAATCCTCAGAGCATGTGCAAGCCTCCCTACCCACATACACCGGGTAACTCTACGGAGAGTGGCTCTTTGGGGTGGGGTGGGAATCGAATTGAGGACTCCCGCATATTGAGGTGGGTTCCTGGCCATAACTCCAACCCCATTGGGTTGAGTTGGCTGGATTTCCACCAAGGGGACACATCACACATGGCATGTTGGTGGGGTACACTGGCCCTACCAGATTTGGGAGGCTTGTGAATTAACCATCCCAGGCAATTAGCCCATTTGGTCAATCAGAGCCTCCCTACCACCAGAAAAATCTGATAAAAATGAATTGCATAGGTATTATTTTCCAAAAACGTTGATTGGGACATTGTTCATTCACGGAGAGGGCCAACAAATGAAAGGCCTGGGTCACAAAATGATTTCTTTATGTTTATGCCAAATAAAAATTGCTGTTGGTCGCTCAAGGAATCAAACATTGTGTGTCTGTCATTTATCAAATATGTGAATTGGAAGATCTGAATCAGAAGTTTATCGTGTAAGTTATGTTTCACATTCACATTTGTTATATCACTAGTCTAGGGAATTGTTATATTGATCCTTTTGTTTGACTTTGCAGTCCTCCTAACTTTATCTATTTATAGGAAATGTAGAAAACATGAATTTAATGGTAAAATGTCTGAATTTTCCAAGTCTTCTAGAATTATCTATGGTTAATTTGTGTAAACTTATGTCTGTTGTGTTACTTTTCTTTTTATTAGTTTGGCTGGTAGCTGAAGTATCTCCCATTAGCTTATAACCTTCGTATTTTCTTATTTTCTTTTGCTTCTATTACCTTAAACATTTGTGTTGTTGTTGTTGCTGTTTTTATTATAAAATACCAATGAAAAAGAAACTTTTGGAACTTGTTATTCATTTAAGTAATTATTGCTGTTCTCTTTAGATGCAGATATGGAAGATTATGGATTTGAGTACTCCGATGAGGAACCTGAAGAGCAGGATGTTGATATTGAGAACCAGTACTATAATTCAAAAGGTAATTCCATACTTTTTCTTTTACATAGAATTTCATTTCTCAGTACCTAACTTAATTCCCAAGAGGCTGGTGGTAGTGATGTAGGGGATTCCTAGAATACATCAAGTGACCAATCCTGCATCAGAACAGCACCACGGACACCACAAACCACACAGGCAAACATTAAAGACCATAAAACTGAAGCAAGCAGCTTTGGTTAGGAAATGCAAGAGAGAATACAGAACTCATTTAGGAATGAGGGCCCCCCATCACACCCAACCCCTAACATGCATGTTGCAGAAATGAAAGTGTCCACTGAACAAATAGTCAGTTGAGCCTAACATGCAGAACTGGGCACAGAGAAAAAACTAAATGGCTTTGTAATTGGATTAATAATCATACTTCAGATTAAGTTTTTGCTTTCTATAGTTGTCAACCATCATTTTTTGGCATTTTGGAGTGTTAAAGTTTCTACTGGAGTTGCAAATCCATCGGACGCAGAATGTCCATGAAGACGTCTGACGCTGACTGTGATAAAGTTTGTCTGCAGCACTTGATCTACCGCCATAATCATCAATCAATAAGAGAATGTCCTTTGTCTCAGACTAAATACAGTGATGTGATTATCAGTCTATGTTGATACCTTAGCCTGATCATGTATGCTCATTCTGGAATCACTTTCGATCTTTCTGCCATTATTCAAGACAGAATAATTTCATCAGAAACGTGAAAGGTCACTTCAAATCTATGACTGAGTCCTCTCAAAGATGTGAATTTTCATAGATGGTCTTGTATTTTTTTGGAAAAGTACTGTCGTAGATGATCATCTTTTCTTGGCTAATTAACTTATCTTGATTTTTTTTTGATTGGTTGATTAACTGATCTTGATTATCCAAGCATAAGTGAAGGATTTGAATTTTTTTAGGGATCAAAGCCTTTTTTTTTTTTAAAAAACTTGAATTGTGAATGAGAATAAGTATGATGTGGTAATCTATGGGTAGCTCCAATAGGAAAGAGTGAATAAATTCTATACAAGATGCTCTGGCCGCATGTAAAAGTCTAACAATTGCCTCTGTTTAAAGAATTCAGAGCTTACTAGCCCAAGGTAGGAGGGAAACTAAAAGGACCCATTAGGTCAGAAGTTGCCTCCCTACTTTGTTTTAATGTCTCAAATGGTCAAACCCAAGGTAGACTGTAGGTAGTGAGTTTAAGTCCTATTGGTGTCAAATAGGCAATTGGATCATGGAAAGCAATTTGCCAAGTCTAATTACTAGTGTCAATCATAGATAGTTGGGATAAATGACTTTGACGATGATGACGATTATGATATATCATCATCATCATCATTATAGGCTAGAATCCTATCAATTGGGGTCGGCTTTATGAGTTTTTCTTCAATTGACCCTACGATTAACAATACCATCAATCATTCTACAATTTAACATGTTTTTCTTTATCATTTTCCTCCATGTTTTCAGTGGTTGGCCTTCCTCCTAGTGTCTTCAATCTATATAGCTTCTCAACTATGTGCATTGAGGTTGTATGGTCATCTACTAACATGACCAAACCACCTAAAATGAGTCTCTCTCAATTTATCATCTATTGGGATATTTTTAAACTATCCCTAATGTGTTCGTTTCTAATTCTATCATTTAGGGTTAATCCACTCATCCAACATAGCATACACATCTCCACAGTCTTAACCTTGTCTATTTGTCTTTTCTTCATTGTTCGACACATTGCTTCATATAGGATGGCGGATCTAATAACTGTTTTATATAATCACCCTTTTAGGCGAAGAGGAACTCCTTTATTGGACAAAACTCCACTAGCTTCTACATTTTACCCACCCCTCTCCTTTCCTATTAATTATATCTAAGTTGAATCCTCCCTAGGATTCTACTATAGAGAGCTCACGCATCTAAACTTATCACAATCTGCAACGAAGTGATTTCCATTTTTTTTGTATAATTCTCACTATTGCCAAATCCACTAAAGTTACATTCCATATATTCTGTTTCAGCTCTACTATTTTCAAGCCATTTGACTCCAGCATTCTCCTCCACGATTCTAACTTTGAATTAAGTTGTTCCATCTCAATCGTCCACAAAAAGCATACACCATGGCACTCATTTTGGATTCTTGATGTTAAGTCATTCACGATATACATACATGTTTAAAGCAGATCCTTGATGGAGCCACTCCAACAGGGAACTCCGTTGTCTCTCCACAAACGGTTCTAACGTTAGTAGTTGCACCATCATATATATCTTGAATTATCTTAATGTATTCATTGGAGATGTATTTATTCCTCAAGGTTCTCCAAATTAGTTTCCGTGGTACTATATTATAGGTCTTTTCTAGGTCAATAAAAGTCATATCATGTTTTTCAAATCCATAATTCGATATTTCAAATATTGCTTCCGTAGTTGGTCCAATGAGGTTGATCATTTTTTCTTGCTTTGCCTTTTCTTGCTCATTTGGTCCATGTTCTTTGTTCTATTTTGGTTGCGTGGAATGATTCTGGAATCTTTCTGCTCAATTTTGGATTGTTTGGGGTCTAGTTGTTTCAATTGGAAGTGAAACTTTTATGGAAACAACTCATGCCATTCCTTAGGAATTTATAAGTAAAAAACATGATAACTATTGAATGCAGCAAATATTCATGTTTCCAAACCTTAACAGAATGTGTTTTTACCTTAATAAATGCCAACTTTAGAGTTAAATTTCCATATTTATGGCCACAATTCATGTTCAATTCCTTTTATTGATCTAGAAAATGTTCTTTTAACATCTTTCAAAAAAAAAAATGTTCTTTTAACAGGTTTAGTTGAAAGTGATCCAGAGGGAGCACTTGCTGGTTTTGCTGAAGTAGTTCGCATGGAACCTGAGAAAGCAGAATGGTTAGTATCTTTTTTTTTTTTTTCTTTTTCTTTTAAGTAAAGAGTGGCTTGTTTTAAGTGCTATTCTTTTTTTCTTTTTTTAATTTTTATGGCCATAATCCATTAGACTTCTTTTTTTCAAATGCTATTCTGTTTTAGTTTAGATGAAGTCATGGCTCATGAATGATTAGAAAGGCCAAAAAGCCTCTGATTGTATCTTCTTCTTTTGGATAAGCGGCTGCACTGGCTCGTAAGCAGAAGATTAGTGTATCAGAGGGCATACCTTATTCTCGAATCTTTACTGACCTCTTGGGAGAGACCAAAGCACTGCCTAACTCTTCGCAGATAAAAGAAGAGTTAATTCCTAACCTACAGGGTCATTATTTTGGTAGATAATGACATGGCTCAAATCCATAATATTTTTTTTTGAAAGGTAACTTCATTAAATTCAAAAGGAAGATGCAAACAAAAAAGAAGCTAAAGAGGTAGGCATGGAAAGCCCAAAACCAGGAAAAACACTCTTACAAAAGACAACCCCCTCTCGGAACATTACAAAAAATTATTAACAATTTCCGTCGACAAAGTCTACCCCTTATGCACATTTAATCTACAGTTGAATTTGCAGAGTGAGGAATCCAAGAGATCTTAAAGTCAAAAGAAGCAATTAAGTGACAAATCCTCTCAATTTTATCTAAATAAATCCAAAGACATAAAGAACCCAAGGGGCCAACCAACTACAACCTTTGAGTCTCCTTCAATTAGACTCCCTTTTGCCCTGAGTTTTCCCAACTCCAAAATACCTCTCCATAAAGCAAACAACTCCATCTCAATGACTGGTCCATTTGGGAGCGGACCAGCGATATAGATCAAAGTAGTTCCTATATCATTACGAATTACCCTGTATCCTGCTAGTCCATCCTCTCGCATATAACTACCATCAAAATTAAGTTTAAGAAGGCAAAGTCAGGAGGGGAGCACGAAACATGCATCCTTGAGTCCACACGAGGCACAATTGAATCCACTGCAACCCAATCCCTACATATGTCTGAAATGCTTATTCCCTGGACCATTTCCGACCCCATCAACGACCGAGCAGCCCGAACCTTAAAAACATCTAGCAAGCTCAAAACTGAAGATTCCTTACTTTGAATGATTCCCTCTTATTCCTTTCCAATCATATAGACCATACAATACTCAAGACAGTCGCATTCCAAAGGGTTCTTCGAAAAAGAACTTCCCACCAGAAGCACCTCTTCATTGAACAAATGACACCACGAGTTTGGGAGACAAGAAGCAACACCTAGCAACTGGAAGAAATGCGACCAAATCTGATATGAAAACCTACAGTGAGGTAATATATGGTTCATCGACTCTGCATCAGACAGACATAGAGGATAGACATTCAAAATGAGCATTCTCCTTAATCTCAAGTTATCAATCGTGAGAATCTTTTGTAACCCTGCAATCCAGCCAAAAACCTTCACCTTAAAAGGTGAAACTCCCTTCCACATTTTAGGATTTACACAAGGAACCTCTCCAACACTCAGCAACTTTTTACAAAAAAGATTTAACTGAAAAAATCCCATGAGGATCAATTGCCCAAGGATGTCTATTAGAGTTGCTTCCCACCACAAAAACATTACTCAAGAGATCCATTAAAGAAAACTACCCTTCCACCATCCAATCCTCCAATTCTCTACAAAACTTGGGGCCCCAAATCACCTTATTCTGAATAATGTCATAGCATTCCCTTCTTAGCTTCTTTATTAGCAGCTAGAGAGAACAATGCATGGAACTTTTGAGCCAAAGAGACTTCATATAACCATCTGTCCGTCCAGAAAAAAAATTCATCAAATGTATATGCATGAAACCGAATATGTCTATCAAATATCAATGAAATGGAGCAAACACTCTTCCAAAAAACCAATGCCCTCCTTGGAGAATGAGCAAATCCACGATCTTTAGGTTGCAATTTACATTTTATTGAAAACGAAGAAATATCAGAGCTCTCAAGTGGCATTCCCTAACGAGAACGAAAAACAAAACAACGCTACTAAAAGGATATGATGGGACTCCCCACAAGGAATATAGCACACAAGTGGCATGCCTATTGAAAACAACAAACTTCATATCATTGCCACTTATGATTTATTTATTTGTTGAGAATGTAACTAAAGGATCCAATGCACACATCACATGGAACAATCCCTGTTGTCGCTGGAAATAACATCTGTGATGAAGATATTTGAGGCCACAGGCAATTCAATAAATAGTATGCTTTATTGCTTCTGAATTTGACTTGTTTATGCAAGCCCGTGGGCTGCACCACCTGCTGGCCCAACCTTCAAAATTAACATGCACCAAGAAATATTGATCAGTTACAGTGCAACAGAGATCGGGGAATGACCTGGATAACTGATCATCTCCACACTACCATTTGGTTCAAAATGCTAATGTCACTATACATGATTCCTTCCATAACTTTTCCAACTTGACCGCAGATTGCACCCAACTTACTGGAAGCCCATCCTAGAAACCAGTTTACCATCAATCCTTTATTTTTATTTTGAAAATTATCAATCCTTTATTTCCCAAACCATATTTCTACTCACAGTATTCTTCCACAGAGCCTGCCTTTTTTACTGAAACCCAATTACCATGAACTTATGTCCTTTGTACACTGCTAATGTAGGTTGAATTCTAAGGCCTTCGTCTTTGACCTGAAGGCAAAAGTAGTTCCCCTTTACGTAAATGATCCGTTTCTTATCCTTAAAATAACTGCATAACTATGATACATGACTTTACTTATTCGATCAAGATGAAATCTTAGCATTATATACAAGCCAATTTAAATCCACCCATCCATTTAGGTCCAAATGTGGCTATTGAGTCGTTTGCACCAAAGTTGAGTGCAACCTTGTTCGCAGGTGATCTTTGTTATATATATAGACACACATACACACACACAATCACTCCCTAAGAACGAGTTTTCACCACACTTGATGCAAATGACCAATGAGTGCCACTTGGACATACATGGATGTGTAGGTTTTAAAGGCCTTATGGTGCCTATAGAATTTCATCTTGATTGAATAAGAGGAACCATGTTTTTAAAGGCCCTCAAAATTATACATTTACCTAATGGTAGAAATTCATTGGGTTAAATCAATGGACTTTAAAAGTAAAATGATTTGTGTCAAATTAGGTATAGATGCAATTCATAGGGGCAGGTGGGTGTAAGGGGGGAATTTGATCCATTAGGTCTACTGGTGGGCCTTGCAAACCAAAGCTTGCATGAAGTCTCGTGAGAATTGTTCTTAGGAGATATACTTAGTCCTGTCTTGTGTGTCCATTTCTACCGTTACTAGGTTAATCTTGCATCTAACCTCGGTAATATTTTTGATGAATTTCTGTTAAAAAAAAGAATTTTTTGGTTTTAGAGTTTTGTGCTTGACGGAACCAAATATTTTATCAAACAGTATTTAAGCTTGATCAGGGATGGTATGTTATTTGTGCTGGTGCAGGTGTTTGCATGTAGATATATGTGTATCTGTATATTTGATTTATAGCTAGCTGTCTTACGGATTATATACACTGGCACACAAATATAACTTAATGCATCTAAGTACTGCATGTGTCTGTCTTACCTGAAGTTTTACTTTCTTCAGTCCTGTCCTCAGTTACAAATTTCAGTCAAAATCAATTTTGTGGTCTCTGTGGGGATTAGAACAATTTCAGCTGATCTTTCAGTCATATCGGCCGTCTCAGCCGAAACCTGTAAATGGGCGAGATCGCTGTAATTTCCAAAATCTGACCAAAATTTTGGCCAAAATCTGACAAATATCATCCGATACAGTTTCTCTGAAAAATCACCGAGATGTCTGTTATTTATGTTTTAGACTTTTAGCCCATACCCAAACCAAAAAAATTCAGCTCAAATTTTCAGGTGTCGGCTAAAATTTGTAACTAAGGTCCTGTCAAACTTTAGTTTCTTAAACTGAATCCGACTTTCTATTTTTCTTACCGATGATCTTGTTTGCTTATGAGAAGAATAATAGAAGCAAAACTATGTTGTTCTGTGAATTATATGGTAGAGTTCCATCATGAGCTCTAACTGCCTTTAGTTGCGAAACATCAGTTCCTATAAGCTAAATTCTTGTTCAGCCCCAGCGCCCACCCCCACCTCACCCCCACAACCAAAAATAAAATAAAAAAGAATCTGAGACTATTTAAGAAATGGCATGCAAAAGTGAAGCAAAATATCAGGGGACATTCCACAGCAAATTCTTATGTATAAATGGGGCTGGAAAGAATACATCTCTTTTCATTTCAAATGAAAAAGAAAGAAAGAAAGAATAGAAGAGAGAATTCACCTCCATTTGGACTGACCTGAAAAATTGCAACAAGAAAGCTTTAATAATTCTTATGAAACTGTACAAATCTCTTCTCTTCCAGTTTTTTATTGTACTTTTGCTATCATTCAACCAAAAAAAAGAATAGCTGTAATTTGTGCAGCCTTCACTCAATTCAAATTCAGTGCCTAAATGACACAATAAACAAGTCATAACTTGCCTGTGTTGTCTTGAAATCTTCCATGAAAACCTGTCATAACTAGATTTTCTGTTGAGTTCATTAGGAATTGCTCCTGTATGGCTTTCATTTTTTTTTTTTTTTAATATATTTTCAAAAGCCTTTTTCCTTAATAACTTCCTTAATATCTTTAGATGCAATATATCACAGACCAACACTTCATGGTTTGGCTTATCATTTACTGAGAAGATCACAATTTACTTTCCTTTAATCAGGGGATTCAAGGCATTAAAGCAAACTGTCAAGCTCTACTACCGGTTAGGGAAATATAAAGAGATGATGGATGCTTATAGGGTGATGTTGACGTACATTAGATCAGCTGTAACGCGGAACTACAGTGAAAAATGCATGAACAACATAATGGATTTTGTTTCTGGGTCAGCTAGCCAGAACTTTGGCCTTCTACAAGAGTTTTACCAGACCACTCTGAAGGCCCTTGAAGAGGCAAAAAATGAGGTCAGAAATGTAAATTTTGTTTAGAAATCTCAGTCCCAAAAATTATTTAGATTGACATTTTGTCCTTCCATTCTTATTTTCTACAGAGGCTTTGGTTTAAGACGAATCTTAAACTTTGCAAGATCTGGTTTGACATGGGGGAGTATGGGCGAATGAACAAGGTATCTTCTAGTGTCAGATAATGATTTTTGTTTAATTCCTATACTGCTGTTGATTTCAAGTCAGTTCATGTGTTTATTGTTCCTTGGAGATATCCAGATCTTAAAGGAAATTCACAAATCTTGCCGAAGAGAAGATGGTTCAGATGATCAAAAGAAAGGGACACAACTGTTGGAGGTCTATGCCATTGAAATTCAAATGTACACTGAAACTAAAAATAACAAAAAGCTCAAGGTCTGGCATCTTCATTGTTTTATTACTTTTTAGTCAATTTGATTTTTTTTTTTTTAAATTGTTTCTACTTCTTGATAACACTGTGAAGCCATTGGATATTAGCAACTATTTTGATTTTTTATTGCTTTTGCATTTGATTCCTTTAATATTTTTTTGGCTAAATATTATAAATTAGAAATTCTATTGGTTTCTCAAAGTTCACATTTTTTATTAATAAAATTAATAACAAGAATCAAACACTTTTTGAGGTTGGGTATATATGGTGGGGGATAAATGCTAAGAGATGACAATGAATTTTTCTAGGCATTTGAATTGAATGTTAGAAATTTCCATTGGCTCCTACTCTACAAACTTCTTCAATTGTATTATGTCGCCTGATTTTCTCCACTGATCGTAATATATGACTCTATTACGTTCACTTTTAAGCCCCACTACCTTTTATGACATACACACACATATTCTGCAGACACAGGCTTAATTGTTTTGGCCATATTTTGTCTTAAAATTATTGTGCTTAAATTAGAATAATAGAATAAAATTGTTTCTCTAGATGCTTCAGTATGGAATGTTGACACTAATGAAATGGAGGAATTGAAATACATCATGATGTAAAACTTTAAAAGGTTCATTTTTAGAAATGGTTTCGAAGTGTAGTTATATGAAAAGCAAACATCATCTCCTAGATTTTAATAAAAAATAAACACCGATTTCCTATGGTGCCTTATTTGCTGTACCTGCATGTGGGGTCCACATAGGCTCATGTGGATGAGTTGGTTGGAAAGGTCATCGCTTAATAGGGTGCCTTTCAAAAATCACCTTGACTGGATAAGTAAAGCCTTTATTTTTAATGATCCAAACATTCAGGTTTCTTTTGTAGTGTAAACTTCATGGGGTTAAATCATTGGTCCATCTAATTCAGAATGCGGTTAACTTTGGTAAGGTCTAATTCATAGGGGTTGAATGGGTATGAGGAGGGATGGATGTGATTAGGGCCAAGGTGGGACCGATAAGGCTGTTCCCATGAAAGTTATATGCCTTGATTATCTTGGGGCAAACTTGTTAATAAAAAAAACAGTAAATGAAAAAAAAAATGCTCATTACATATAGTACAATAATTGATAACAGTTATGAGTTAGGCTTTCTATCTAATGGATAATGTTCAGGGATGGGAATTTGTCCGAAAAGCTCATCCTGCAACAGCAGGGCTTGGTGCAGGCTAGGTCTGGGCTGTCCCATCTATAGAGTGAGAATTCAGCCTAAAATCCTGAAAATTTTGGGCCAAATTAATAAGCTTCGCCCTGGTAAGGCCCTGCACAAGACCAGCCTGTTGTCATCAATACTCTTGTCCTAATCCTTCATTATCAAAACCTTATTGCTTCTATCTGGGCTTGGCCTTCTCATAGTTTTAAATATTATTAATTGCGGCACAAGCTCATCATTCGATCTTTTTTTTTTTTTGAAGAATCAGACAAAAAAATTATTGAATAAGCTCTCAAGACAAGAGACAGAAAAAAGGACCAGAATTACAGAAATGAGCAACTGCAACTGGAGAAAACTGGGAAAAAAATACCTGAACTGGAAAAAAACGAGTCTATACTAATAAACTGCATGAGTATGTATGAATTTAGGTGTCTGACATGGATACGAGGTGTTGGACAACACGACTCCTCGAAAAAAATAGGACATAGGGACACACCATCATATATGAATAAAATTAAATCTAAGTTTAACGCCAATGGAAAATAGTATATTAGTTTAAACACTTAGGTGACAAATATATTGATATTTTAATTAGGTTTTAAGATGAGTAAGATGTTGTAATATTTTAGTCATCTTAGAAAATAACATTAATAGTCCATGGAGAACGTGTACGTGTGTCTACAAGTGTCCAACACGTGTGCGAGTGTCTGCAAGGTGTCCAACACAGGTCACAATTTGAAGTGTCCGTGCAATATAGTCCATAAGAGCTAATCTTTCAGCCTTAGCCCAAGAATCAGCGAGCTTATTTTTTGATCTGTCAATGGACCTGATAAATTCTGTCCTCTAGCAATTATGTCTCTAATTTCCTCACAATATCTGCCAAACTGCTAGGGTAAAACTGCTGCTATAAACCCATCTGATGGCACAAATGGAATCTCCCAGAATTTGCACCATAGACAACTTCATAGAGGTCAGATCTTTGCAACCCTTGTGAAGAGCTTTCAGCTCAACTTCATCAGATATTATTGGAATATAAATGTAATATCTGGACTTCTGGAACTGTAAACAGAATCTATAATATCAGAAAATAGATGTAATAGCTCACCATTTAATCATTCCAACCCCACCCCACCACCTCTGCCACCAAAAAAAAAGTGAAAAAAGAAGGGAAAATGGAAGAAGAAAAAAGAAGGGGGAAAAGGAAAAGGAGAAAGTTAATGTTCAATGTCCAAACTCAAGGTTGTCAACAAAGAAGTGGTTGAATCATGCTGATAGACACGTGTATGACCAAATATGCACAGATACAGTAATTAAAAATACAGTTTATGTGAATAGATGTTACCTGTGCAGGCAGCTTTCCACATGTCTAACAAGTTTACAAGGACCTCCAAAGGCACCTCACGGTTGCCTCTATTCTAAGGAAAACTTCTCCACTTGAATCCCATAGTTTTGCAGCTACCAGGTGTTGAATGGTTCAGAGCTTGCATTCGTTTGGTCCCATAGTTTTGCAGCTGCCAGGTGTTGAAATGGTTCAGAGTTGCATTCGTTTGGTCTGAGGTAGCCAAAGACCTATGCTCAAGTTCCACAATGAATTCTGTGGGTGACACTGAACAGGTCTTAAAAGGTTATCTTCTCATTTATCCATTCTAATAGTGATGGGTTGAAGCTGGTATTATTTTCAGTATGAGGTTTTGACTCTCAAGCAAGCATAACTTTTCTTCAATATCTTTTCTCCTGGGGGTATAGTCAGTCCCATCGCTGCAACTTTCTCTTTGTGGCAGTGGAAGCCTTGTTTAAAGATACTAACAAATCCATCAATCTTTAGGTTTTGTAGTTTCTAGGCATAAAAATAAGGCTTGGAGTTGGTTAGCACTGGTTCAATCACTGGTTTGGTTGACACTAAACAGAGTGCTTAGGGCTGTCAGTCTTCCATTCTGAACTCAATGGATTGAAGCTGTTCCACTTTCAAAGGAAGGTCTTGACTCAAGGAAGCAATTGAATTGTACTAAAATATATCTTCTTAGTGTGGAATCAGCCCTATAGCTGCCACTTTCTCCCTGTGGCAATGGGGGACAAGTTTAAAAACTAGTGAGTCCATCAAATTTTATATTTAGCAGTTACTAAAGCATAAAATGAAGGCTTGAGTCTGATAGAAACATCAGTCAGTAGTTTTATGTTGTAGATAAAAAAATGTGCTGCACAATTTCTTCGGAATACTTGAGGGAAGTGTATGGATTGAACTGGTTCTGACGCTATCTTATTGACAGCAACTGTACCAAAAAGCTCTTTCGATAAAGTCAGCAATACCCCATCCAAGGATCATGGGAATAATTCATGAATGTGGAGGAAAAATGCACATGGCAGAGCGTCAATGGGCTGAAGCAGCCACAGATTTCTTTGAAGCTTTTAAGAATTATGATGAAGCTGGGAATCAACGCCGAATTCAATGCCTCAAGTATGCATCCGTTAATTTTATTGAAAATCTCTTCCTGCCTATAAATCATCATCTTGTTATCCTGTCTGTCTGAGGTGGACTCTCTTCTTACCTGTAAGTGGCTACAAATCTTTGACTCATGTTTCTTGTTTTTGTGCGGATCACAGATATTTGGTTCTGGCCAACATGCTAATGGAATCTGAAGTGAATCCCTTTGATGGGCAGGAGGCAAAACCGTAAGTCCTATATCTGGTGGAGTTATGTAGTCCTTGCACTGCTGCTTATATTTGTAGTTTGCTACGTAACCCATTGCTATTAATGTGCAATCACATTTTTATCCAGATCAATGATCTGATGTATGTCACCCTAATCTTAAAATGTCCTTTACATTGCATAATCCTAACTTTACAATGTGTCCTAGAATTGGAGAGTGAAAAAAAATTGAGATTACATGAAAGCTGGGTAAAAAAAGGTCAGTGATTGAAATATTTCCAGTCACGTTTTGGGTATTTTCCATTAATGTGTAATCCATCTTGTCAATGTTATGGGTCACTGTTCCCTTAGTCCCACATGTATTGAGATGGGCAGTGCCCTCTTTTCCCTTCTTCTATCTGAGAAATGGTCTTCTTTCAACACTGGTTTGCTGCAGATACAAAAATGATCCTGAAATCTTAGCAATGACGAATTTGATAGCGGCATATCAACGAAATGACATTATGGAGTTTGAGAAGATTTTGAAGGTTGATATATTTTTACACCTTGATGTCCTAAGAGGTGAACAATGTTTACATCTTTTCCTGTTCTTTCTTAACTGACTGATGTCTCAAACTTGTTGCCAGAGTAATAGAAGAACTATCATGGATGATCCATTTATCCGTAATTATATAGAGGATCTATTGAAGAATATCAGGACCCAAGTGCTACTTAAGCTCATCAAGCCATACACTAGAATCCGAATTCCCTTCATATCAAAGGTGATAGGTTATAACTTATTGTTTTTCTACCATTTCAGGAATTATCGGTTGTTTCTAATATTTTTGTATTACTCATATTCCTCATTTGCTGCATAACGTGAGTCGGCATTTTTTATGCGACCCAAATAGCAGGCGGTTCATGTTTTGGCTGAATGGGTATTCAGCCTTTGCCAGAATGGAAATCAGAAATCCCATATTGTTGGATATTGTGTTACTGGCTTCCTTACCTCTCGTATTTCCTGGTCTGTAAATGCTAAAGTAGATAGGTTAGCTAAGGAGGGGATCTGATATCAATGCTGAGCACCTCATTAGTTCTCAAAGGCTTTTTCATTTTTTTTTTCTGGTGGTTGTTTTTGGCCTATTCTGTTTCTATGTTGGTCCTGGTCCTTTTGGGGCTGTATATTCAATCAATAAAATTGTTTTCTTTCGAAAGGAAGATAGAGAGAGAGGGGGGAGAGATGTTGGGGTGGAGAAAGCAAAGTAGTTTTCCACTTAATGTGGTTCTGATATCTGATCATGCATTATGCAATTTTCTTTTTACAAACACCCATATCATTGAGGCGTTCACATCCATTTCCATTTGTGGTTACACTGTAACCCATTTTTCATTTACAATCAAGTTGCTGACTTGTTTTGGTATTTAGGAACTCAATGTGCCTGAGAAAGATGTTGAATCACTTCTGGTCTCCTTAATTTTGGATAACCGAATTCACGGGCATATTGATCAAGTGAACCGGCTGTTAGAGCGTGGAGACAGGTGATTATAATCCTTTCCACTTTGTACAAGCTTTCAAATCAATAACCCAAATGTGACTTTATGAGGCTAACCATCTTGCAGGTCAAAGGGGATGAAAAAATACACAGCCATAGACAAATGGAATACTCAGCTTAGGTCTCTTTACCAAGCTGTGTCCAACAGGGTTGGTTGAAATTCGAGTGGATATGCTGTTATTGAGGAGGCATCCAGTTTTGTTATTGCTGCTGGGGTTGAATTGGGTGGGAAGATTCCCTTATATCTTGCTTTCAAAAGGAACTCGTGTAGGCTTATGTGCAGCTGAGTATTGTTTTTTCACATTTTGGTTCCAAATGCTATTTGTCAAGACTTCAACGGTTGATATGTGCAGTCACTTGTTTTCTTCCGTTTTGAATAATCACCACAGAAAAATGCTTGCATTGTGAAGAATAATAAATCTCTTTTTAGGAGGAATTGTATGAGCTTCATTTATTTACTAGTATAATGTGTGTGCTTTGCATAGAGTTCACTTATAATTATGATTGACTTCGGTTGGTCTTCCTCACAATTCTATTAGGAAAATCCAAATGATGCTTCTTACAAGAATGAGAGGTAGATCTATAAAAGTTTACTTGAAAAGGAAAAAGAACAATATGGTGGGTTTTAAGGTAACGGAGGGTATGGTTATTGAAAGGGTATAATGGAAGAGAGAAATTAAAAAAGTCGACTTTAGATAAATGAGATTTGTGATTTTGATGATGTTAATGGAGCTTTAAGTGAACTTGAAAGTGAAAATGAGAAGCAATGAGTTTTGATGAGTTTTTTGATGATGTTAATGAGCTTTGAGTTTTGAGGATTTTAGAATTTATATTTTGTTAAAAGGTTGATTGTAAAGGTTTTTAGAAAGAACCATATATTTATTTATGAATGATCTTATGTTATTATCATAATAGTAAGGATAAATTCAAATGATGTCAGGTGAAACATGTGAAGTTCAATTATTAATTAATTTCTAAACACAAAGAAGTATAAGACAATGATCCTCTTCACCCTATCTTACATTACACTCTCTTGGGCCATCTATACAAGACTCATGATTGGTGAAAAATATCTTTGTTTTTATGCTAAGTTTTAAAAATCTCTCCTGCTAATTGTCCCTTCTACTCAAATGGGGTAATTTTTGTTCTTTACACATGCCTAAATAAGGGGTTTAGAAAATGTTGGGCGATATGTATTACCGATGCCTATCGGCGATACGAGCCCTCACCTCTATTTTTTTAAAAAAAAAACATAAAATAGGAAAAATGGTAATCTCAATGTGTTTTAAAAAAAAAATAGCGGTCATTTTCATAGAGTTTTAAATTCTTAAAAGTCGAAATTTTCATATGAATAAAGTAAATTTTAAAAAATTAAAAAATGTCTAAAAAAATTATAAAGTAAGAAATCAACATGAAAAAACACTTGGTTTGAAATTCATATTCTCAAGTATCTCTTAGTGACATGTATCTTCTATTACAATTCATAATTTTTTATTATAAAAAATCTGAATTTCAAAAAACTGTTGCGATATTTGAAAATCATACAAACACCAAATTATACAAACAGCCTAAAAACTATATCAATCACATTAAAGGCTTTTCATTTAATTGTAGAAACATTTGTCTATTATTACATTTATTTTTTCCATAAAAAGCTCAAAAATGAGAAGAATCAACTTGAAAATGATAAGTATCTTAAAAACTTGGCATTTATCAACTTTAAAAAAATCTTAGAAAACCACACACAAGACATTAACATATCTCTATTGAATTCCATAAGCACTGAATTATTTCATTAATTTTTTTTTTTATAAAAACCCCTAATCTAAATTATCTTAAAACCGAAATTCAAAAAAAAAAGATAAAAATAACTCAAAGTTAAACAACGTTCTTATAAACCTTTTTAAAGTCACCCATGCAAGATTCAAGGTTAAAATCATTTTTTTAGATAAAAATTAAACAAATGCTCATCAAGAACATAATATCAGCTGATAATACAGTCGATACAGCCAATATAGCCTTCTCAAAACCACATCAATTCATATCGGCCAATAACAAACCCCCTGGCCCAAAACCATTTAAACAAGTATTCCTGGTCTGTGTGCTCCTTTTGAAGCTTTTTCTATTGTAGTTATTTTTAATTTTTTAATTCTACCATGATCAAATCCATTTGTCCTTTTGGATTTTGGATTGGATCTGAAAATTCAAGCCACTCAAAAGAAATAGCTACACATAATATTGCCCTAACTTCCATATATAAAGGTCTGATTGCTTCATTAAATACGAGGCTTAAATTACAAAGAGCTCCATTTGTACTGATCTGAGCTGATATTTTTGTCTTCTGGAACAGAGAGAACTCCCACCTAATCTCCATTCTCCTCTTCTTGCTTGGTCTTCAGCTCTGTTGAATGTGGTGATTTATTTTCGATTTTACCAAACTATTCCAATCTTTTATGGTACTGCAGTAACTTCTCCATTCTCCTTACAATGTTCACCATTGGCAATAATGTTCTCACTCTCGGCGGCGACTTCTTTCTTGAGTTCAGCCTTCCCATTGACCCCATTCTCCAGTATATTGCTTGGGAGGATGCTCATGGCCCAGCATTTGAGCTGCTCCACTGCTGCTTCATCTGTCAATTTACATTATCAAGCACCAAATCAATCTCTGCAAAGTTTAATACCATGTTTTCCACAATGCAAAACCTATACCACAATAAGAAATATCTTTCAAAAAAATAGTGAAATGATTAGGTGCAGTAAGTCAACATAAGCCACTTCATATGGGGACGTGAGCAATTAAAAATTTCATATCATTGATCTGGAGTTTTGAATGAAGTCCAATCCATAGAAACTTTCAGAACATCTTAGTATGATTGTAACCATCCTAGTAAATGAAGTTAATCTTAATGCACTGTAATTTGTATTGTTCTCCTCACTTAATGGATTGGTGACCCACCTATCCTCGGAACTGTGTGGCCTTGTGGATGCCGTATGATCAGTGGGTTTTCGAATGCAGTAGCTAGTTCTTCAGATGGTTCTTTCAACCAGTCCTTGGCTCCAATAAAGTGCACTGATTTCACCTTGATGGGGTCTTTGTAGGCAACTTCACACATGCTTGGATCTCTGAACTTGGAACCAGAGATAGAAACAAACAGTTTCATGGGTGGATGGTCATTCAGTAGTTTTCCCTGTCAGATCATGGACCAGTTATGAAATCTTGAATTCCTAAGAACAAAATTTGATGAAAACTGCATCTTTGTAATCATGTCATCAGATGAGTTGTACTTACCTGAGTTTGGTAGCCTAGAAGAAGCGCTGATAATGTTGCTCCCTGATTGGGAAAAAGAAAAAATGCATTTAGAAGAAGAGAATTGTCAATGAATCCCATGTAATTACTGAAAAAACATCAGTAAATTACAGAAGATAGAGTGTGTGGCTTATCCACTTATGTGCCATTTCTATTATTGAATTGAAAAAGTGATCATCTTGGATCTAACCAGGAAATTTCATTAAAATAAAAAGTACAGATACAAAAGAAGAAAGAGGTCTAAAAGGGTTAGAATCAAGCAAGAAATATAAAAGGAAAAACAAGAAAGAAAAAACAGAAAAAAACTATAAGCAAAAAAACAAGAGATCCTCCAAATTCAAAGGAGAAAAACACCAAAGGAAAGGTCTGTAAGTCCAAGCTTGGCAAAAAAATCTGTCACGCCATTCGCTTCTCAGCTGATTTTGGATGCATCGATATGCTTTAGCTGTTATTTTCTAAATAATGTATTTGTCCATGCTGTCTTTTAATTTTTAAAATGGGCAGTCATTCATGCATTGTCTTTTCTCACAGAAGAGGGCACTCTCATTTCCTTTTCGCGCACGTCTCTGTCAAAATCCTTTCAAATGTTGAGGTCTCGTTGTATAAAAATGAAAGTGTCTGAATCACTGGTTTTAAAAGAACAGAGTTTTGCTCTTGAAGTTGCTGAGGAACAAGTGGCTGTTCCAACTCTATTACAAATCAGGCCCTTTCGAAGAATGTATGACATTTCTCACTTCTTGGAAGAGCCATGCAGATTTTCAAGCGTTTTAGAGTTGCCAAATCTAAAAGTTCAGCTGGACTTTTAGCCTCGGTGTTTGGCATGTGGATGAGGCCTCCTTTACTTATGGTCAATCACACATCCACATTCACCTTCAGTGGGTGTACTCTAATAACTACGAATCAAAATATCCTCATCCTAATTATCATCAAAGCCAAAATCCCATCTATTAAGATTGTTTTTTTCAGTTCTACTTTTCTATTTGATCGTATGTTGGACCCCTATATTAACAGCTTCTGTATCTAAAATATGAATACGGATATGTCAGATTATAAACTCAGAATTCCAATATCATTTCAAGAAAAAGGACGAAAAAAGGTCATAATCAAGCATCAAGAAAGCAACGAAGGGTTCAGTACATGTATTAAAAATAATAGGTAATTATCTTTGCGGATTTCAAATTTCCATATAATGGAAAAGTTTTGAATGTTGAGGTGTGATGAAATGCTATTTGAGGTGAAATACCTTACAACTTGCATTTTATAGCTAGAAAGATATCAGATTAAATACCTGAGAGAAGCCAAGCAATCCATCAAAAGGGCCATTGCTGGTTATGAAGTCACATAGGTAGGAGATGCACTTGTCCAAGTTTGTGTACTCCGTAAATTCCTAATCAGTGACAAAAATCACACATTAATCTCTGTTTACACTTTATAGTAGTCATTACATTCCTCAAACTTCTCTGCAAGATCCAAAAGAAAGAGGTGTAAAAACCCGCCCTTGTTTGTGGGAATTCTTGGGATCAAGTCCCCCTCAACACAAAAAAGGGTTACTAATTGTTCTGTACCTGGCATGTGCGGATTGGGAAGTTTACACATGTCCCAAAGATTAGTTAGGTGAGACGTCTGAATACATTGGTCTTAAAAAAAAAAAAGAGGTGTAAATGGGTCGGATTTAGGCCCACAAGACTAAGTCTTTTCTAGGTTGGATGCTTTGAGTTGTTAAGTTCTTAGAGGCCCATTTACATAACAACAACATGAAAAGGCACATTGAAATAATAATAGAAGTATGTAAAGAATTACAGACCTTGTTGAACTGGAACCACTCGAAATAAGGAGGTGGGAATATGCCCTCTATATCTGATTTCCCACCTGCTGGAAATATGCCATCAGGGAAAACCTGCAACCATTGGCATTTATAGTTTAAAGACAATAGGACTTCTTTGGCTTGGTTGAATCAACTCGACTCACTAAATTATCGAGTCTAACGAGTCATCAGCAAGATCGATCAGGTTTTTACATTGTTCTAGTCAAAATTGCACGAGTTATTCAATTTAGTGACCTTTCAAGTTGAGTCCTTATTTTGGATATTTAGATTATGGCCAATTTACTCTAGTGTAAACATTCCAAAAATGATTTGTTAGTCCACTCAATCACAAACTAGTAGGGACTGACCAACTAAGATTTCACCGTTGGTTCATTGAGAATGGAAGGTTGTGTTTAACTTGCATTGATTACAATTTTCTGTAGAAAAGAAAAATGGGCTCTCCATAATCAAAGAGAAAGGATTAAAGATGAAGATCGTCAAATGGATTTCTACTCTACTCTCTAGAAAAATAATCCAAGTAAATTTCAAAATAATAATAATAGTAATAAAAGAAAGAAAGAGAAAGAAAAAGAAAGTGGTCACTTGATGTATGGCTTTGATCATTCACACTCTCGGTTACAAATTTCGGCCAAGCAAAATTTTCCAAGTCTATCTTTCGCATAAATGCCAGATAAGATGGGTTGTAACAAAACCCAAAGGGGTTAGAATGATGGCCAGGAACCTGCCGCCTAAGGAAAGCGGGAGTCTTAGGTTTGATTCTCACTCCACTGCAAATGGTCACTCTCCTAGAGTTACCTGGTGTGTGTGGGTAAAGAGGCTTGCACATGCTCCGAAGGTTAGTCGAGTGCTCTAAGAGGCCTAGACACCTTGGTCATAAGAAAAAAAGATGGGTTGCAACAAGCCCAATTAACCGTTTAAAAGAATTGCTTCAGCCTATCGCCTCAGCAGGGCCGGCCCTGGCTATAGGCAAAGTAGGCTGCCGCCTATGGCCTCCAAATAAATAGGCCTCCAAGTCCATAAGCTCATTTATCATTGTTAAATAGTTTATAATGCATATGAAAGAACAAAAACGTTGTTATCTAGTATGGTTACAATGTTCCCCTTCCAAATTGGAGACCCGAGTTTAGATCCCAGCTATGTGCATAATAATTATAATTATTTTTACCGAGTTTAATATAATGATGAAAATAACAATAATTGGATTTATTAAAAATTAAAATAATAATAGTAAAAAACATAATAATAATTATTACAATCCTCATTTTTATTGAGTTTTAAAATATATGTATCATCTAAATAGAGCGGCATTCAAATCCCAACTAATCTCATTTATAAATTTTAAGTTACTATCACTTAAAATCATTTGACTATTTTAACTATTTCGAATTTAAAACACTCAAAATTGGAAATTTATATATTGATTATTTTTCTACTTAATTTAAAACGTGGGTTTCTTAAAAAATTAAAATAATGATAGTAACAATCATATAATTATTATTATAATCCTCATTTTATTGAGTTTAATAATAATAATAATAATAACAATAACAATAATTTTAATTAATAAATAATCTTTTAAAACATATGTATCATCTAAATAGAGCGAAAGAGAAACCAATATTGAATTGATAATTTTGAATTAAAAATAATTTAAAGTTTTTAAAATTTGAAGAGATGAAAAAATATAGCTTTATTCATTTGATCAATGTAGATTTTATTAGATGTAATATACAAGTATAAATCATTATAATTAAGATAATTTTAATTTTTAATTTTTTTAAAAATCCAGAAAAATTGAAAAAATAAAATAATAATATCTTCGTTTCAAATGAGAATTTGTATTAGTGTCGCATTCGAATATAATAAAAGATGCATTACCAAAAAAAGTAAAAGAAACAATTGAATTGCTAAATTATATAAAAAGAATGAATTGTTGTTTTCCAAATGCATGAATTACTTAAAGAATAATATTAATTATACTAGTTACAATTACCTTTGCAAAAAGAAGTTTTTCAAAGTTAAAACTGATAAAATATTATCTTCGGTCTACAATGAAAAATAAATGTTAAAAAAACTTGAATATAGTAATTTTGTATCTCAATTTCATAGAAGAATAAATTTTAAATAATACTTTGTTATAAATTTGATTATGATATTTTATTTAGATGTTTCACACTTTGTAAAAAAAAAAGTGTATGATTTTATTTTTTATAAGTATATAAAAGGCGCATATTAAAAATTCGCATAGGGCTCCTGAAATCTCAGGGCCAGCCCTGCGCCTCAGCTGGCAAGGTTAGCTTGGACAGGCCTGTTTCGTACTCTATTTCATGACCAATGTGTCCAAGCCTCTTAGAGCACCCAACTAACCCTCAACCCCGCTTCCTGCTTTGATCTATCATTCTAGCCCTTTTGGCACCTTATCAAACAAAGTCTATTAAGTTGACTCAATAAATCAATAAACAAACAGAGAATGGAAACGCACAAGCCCACTCCTTAGTTATTGGGTACATGTTCGAACCTAAGTCAATGAACTCAGACCAAAATCTAGAAAATGGGAACGAGGTTTGATGGCCTCCATTCTCTATAATTGGGTCAGTCAAATCTTGTATGAAATAGAATTTTCCCTACTACAGAAACTCAAATCAAACACACTGAATGGTTGCCTGAAATAAACAGGGTTAACATTAAAGAAAGGGGTAAAAAAGAAATGGATCATCTATTCTGGGACACTTTTTAAGGAAATGGAGAATCTCCATCTACAGGGGACCAACAGAGAGTAACCGAAATATTTAAAAAAAAAAAAAAAACGAGTGGTTTTAAAGTCAACTGCAAACAAAGTAGGTAATGGTGAGAGAAAGATGAATTAAGCTTATAAAATTCTAAAATGCTCTGTCGTTTATATTAAGAGAGAGATGCAGATCCGCCTCAGGATGCGGGAGTCCGATTTTCATTCCCACTTCCCCACTCCACTTCGAAGGGTAACTCCCCGTAGAATTAGTCAGTGTATGAGTAGGGAGGCTTGGATAGCCCCGAGAATTACTGAGTACTCTAAGAAGGCTGCATTTGGATAAGGGGTAAATTTTGGAGGAATTATCCAGGATATATGAATGCCCTTTTGGGTTTTCAAAAGTGGGAGGGAAGAGATAAACAGTTAATTTTTTACTTTTAGCCCTTAGTTACCAAACAATGGTAACAAAGGGTAACCGGGTTACCTTTACACCCCTTCATCCAAAGGCAGCCTGGACACATTGATCATGAGAGAGAGAGAGAGAGAGAGAGAGAGAGAGAGAGAGAGAGAGAGAGAGAGAGAGAGAGAGAGAGAGAGAGAGGGAGAGGGAGAGGGAGAGGGAGGGGGATGCAAACCATGTCAAAGTTTGCTAGAAAGGAAGGATCCCATTTGCTGATTTGCTTCTGCAAGAAACTCCCACTGGTGCGAAACCCATGAAGACAAAGCACCTTCATTTTCTTCTCACTTCTCTCTTCTTCCATCCTCTCTCTCTACAACTCAATAAATTCTCTCCCTCTCTCTCTTCACAGCTCAGTAAGAAAGAAGGGCGTGTCACTGGCTTTTTAATAGAGAGGATACAAGGCTAACTACCACCGTCGCAGACACATTGCCAACTACCACCAACACGTACTTCCTATGTGCTTGAACTTTGTCTAGTCTACAGCCTTCTCCATGAGGGACCCACATACGGTTTACTGATCTGAACCGTTGATCTGATGGGTTCTACTATAGATGAACAATATATAAAAATAATCATGTTGTAAGATTTAGCTGCAAGGTTCCCTTAAATTGAATGTGGACCATTGGTATTCTTCCCTCTCAGTTTATTTGGAGGACACTGATAAGGGCATAAAGGCTCTTGGATCCATGAATTAGTTGGACAAGGGCATAATGTTGTGATCAGATTTTTTATTTTTATAAAACTTATATAATTGAATCGTGATGGATAATAAATTATGATTTTTAAAAATTTAAAATCAAGAGAAACGATGATTAGATGAAAATGAAATTTCATATGAATTTTTTTTTATATCATATCTGAAGGATCCTATAAAACATGTAGTATGAATCATTTTTATGAAATCTATTAAATTTATATATATATATATATATATATATTATTTTTAGTATTAAGAAGCAAAAAATAAATTGCTGAATGTGGAAATTGAATATTTTAATTTAAAAAATGACCTTGACATTTATATCTAGACTCCGCCATCAATTTTTATAACTTTATAATAGAGAAATAAAATATATTTTTATAAATATTTTTTTACATTTAAATAAATATAATGAAAATAATTCAAATGACATAATTTATAGAACCCACTAAAAATACATGTCAAAAATAATAAAAAAAAAAACCCTCGGCTTCATCGTATACTTTCTTAGTGAAAGACAAATGTGATGAGACCATATTTAGCAATTCTCTATTTTATACTTAAATTGTACTTGTATTATACATACATATTTTTTTAAATGGCTATCTTTATATACTTTTTCATAGATATTTCATTCATATATTTGATATGAACTTTTATATATATATATTATACTTATAACATAATTTACTAATTAGTCAACTACTTTAGTACTTTTCTATTTTTTAAATGTAAAAATATGTAGTTTAAATATTTTCTTTTTCTCTCATATTAATTGACATAGTGTTGCACATTTAGAGAAAACTAAGAGATCAAGAAATTTGAAAATATCTTATTATGCTTTTTTCCTCATCTAATGAATAATATAAACAAAGATTTTAAAAAGAATTAAAAAATTAGTCTTTGTTGTTGGTCATGGAGAAAATATTCCATCTCTATTGTGTTGACTAGCAGATAGATTAACACTTGGGGTTAGTTGGCCTTCTTTTAATTATTTTCTTAAACAAGAGAGAGGGTCGATTTGGAATTTTGGATAATCTTTTTTCTTCGAAGAAAGGTTTTAACCTACCTCTGTGGTAGGCTGGTAGCAAAAGTAGGGATGGCAATGGGCCTGGGTAGGGCTGGGCCTGCATTTACCAAGCCCAAGCCTGAGCCCCAAGAGAAGTCCGAATTGAAATAAACCCGCAAAATATTAGGGCTTTTTATACCACAGTACTTACATTCATTTTGCTATGTTTTTAATTTTTTGTTGATTTCATCAAAGGTTTAATCATACATATTTAAGTCTGCACAACTTTAATATAAAATCAATTTATAATTATTTGATCGTAGTAGTCAAAGTATCCTACCATCTTTAAAAAAAATGTAAGAAAAAGATGTCAAGTGATTTTAACTACTAATATTAAGTGAATAAAATTTGATTTTTAAGATGGAATTTGGTCCACCTGTAACTCATCATTTTTACTTTCAAGTTTCAACCCAGTGGTGAGTTGGAGCGGGATGCTTCTCCTCTCCCTCCTCTTTCTTAGGGTTGCAAGTTCCAACATTTTCATATAACAATATTTGGGTTCCAATCTTTTTCACACGACTCAGACAATTCAAGCCCAGTAACTTGATTTGTCGGAGTTTTTTATCTAACTAGATTAGTCAGTTGACTCGGGAAGAAAACTCGAGGTACCATCCTTTTTTACTCTTTGAATTTATGCGTGAAAAAGCATAGGATACTAAGTATAAAATTCCTATGGGTGAGTCCACTACTTTTAAGACACGCGAAGATTAGGTCATGGGTGCTCGAATCCGTAACTTCTTGCTTCCTAAAACAGGAGGCAACCAGTTGAACTACACATGTGTGGGTAAATGAGGATTATAACCTGCATCCTTTTTAATTTTTCTCCGTATAAACTTATAAAGTATTCACGGGTAAAGTTTAAGGTGCATTCTGTTCTCCCCCTCTAGGACTCAACAAAGTTATATTTGAATGAAAGAAAGTTTTTGAGAAATTGTGGAGGAATTTTACTAAGAAAATTTTAGTAGAAAATTAAAAAAAAAAAAGTTTCTCCTATGAGATTAGACAAATCATCTTTCTTTCAATCAAAAGATAGTAATTATGTGACATAATTTGATTTTAGCACTAATTCTCCTTTCAAAAAATTACCAAACATATTACTCACTCTGTCCCAAAATACTTGTCCTATATGAATTTTGAAATTATCTCAAATTCCTTATCATATTCCTTTATTTTTACATGGGTGTATCTCAACTGATTGACCTCCTGTCTCAGGAAGTGGGAGGTGTCAATTTCGAGCTCCCATGGACTAACCTCACTGTACGTCAAGGCCAGTGAATATCATCCATGTGGATTTTACGCTGGATTTCTCACAGTTTCCTAAACGTAAATTTAAAAAAAAAAAAAATTATAATAAGGCAAATATTTTGGGACAGAGAGTGTTAAAGAAGAATCTCCTACTTTCTCTAAACTCTAACATAGACTAAATTTTTGAGTCACAGAGTGGACGTGGTTTATTAGCCCTTCCTATCCCAAGCTAAGTCCATATTCATGTGAAGAATTATTTTTCCTCTTAGAAATGAACGGATGGATTGGATTGGATAAAATACTAAATAGTCTTTAAAAAGCATGGACTCATTTATTTGATCAGGATTTACAAACACATTGGTTTAAAAGATATAGTGTTTTGATAGGCCGTGTCAAAGGGTGTGACTCACCCAATAATGAAATATTAGATGAATATAAAGCTCTTTATGAAATCTATCAAACTGTTAAAAATGAAGTCAATCGAATCATGTTTGCGCTTGTTTATTTTGTCAAATTAAAACCATTACATATTTTCTACTAATGGTGTTCAATCCAACGGTATGAATATAATGAACATAAATCTAAAATAGATTTAAACTTAGAGAGGCAAAAAACATTCAATGGTTTAGAACTTTAAATCCCTCTTTAAATGGCCCTTATATAAGGCCCTGACAGGCTGACACCTGGCATATGGAGCACCATGCTTATGTTAAACCTTTGTTTGGAAAAAAAAACTCTCTTTTTCGGTCTTATGTGGTTTTTCGCCTTAAGTTTATTTACCTTTTTCTTTGAATTATTCCGAAGTATTTCCAAAATATATTTGAGGTGAGACTGATCTTCATAGGTACTGTAAATCATCGATAAATCTCGTGTATCAAATTTATTTACTCTTTATTATTATGGATAAAGGAAAACCTGTGGATTCTCTAGACATGTTTTACACAGATTTAAGAGGAGCAAGAGAAAATGTTATTGAGTAAGATTATTAGAGGTCAGCTATATAGACATTCGGGTTTCTTTTCTTTACAGACTCGTTTTCAAATATTCGAGTGAAATTACTCTTTTGCCCAGGGGTCAAAATATCGGCCGATAGATATCGTATCGGCCGATAGATATCGATTTTAGAGGGCATCATATCGGCCGATACTATTTTTTGTACCCCTGCTTTTGCCCTTCGTTTTTAAAGAAAAACCATTCCTTCTCATCATTGGAACCATTTTTTATTCATTCGAACCAATTTTGGGTCGTGGGTTGTGAACTGGGATTTTCAAACGAAATCATTTTTCAATCGATTTCTACAAATAAGATATGAAAATTTATTTAATCTGAATTTTATGAACTCTGAGACTGATTTTAAATGAAAAGAGTATAGTTTTAGGCTTCAAAAATCATATCCAGATAATTGAGAAAAAATGGCCTTCCATCTTGATTCTTTGGGTACGATTTTTTAAGCCCAAAATCCATACCCTTTTCACTTAAAATCAGTTTCGAAGTTCATAAAATTCAAAGTAGATGAATTTTGATAACTTTTTTAGTAAAAATCGATCGACAAACATCCTTATTTGAAAATCCTACTCTACACTCCACGAACGAATTTGTGAACCGAAGGTGAGATTCCTTAACAAATTCGGTCAATATGTATCAAATTTTTTACCATATAATTGGAGATTCTCATGTCCAAGTCGACGATCATTTTGTACATACATAGAACTAATTAAATAGAGTGACTTATATCGTACTTACTAATTTATATAGTTGAGTTGATTTAATTTTATTTGTAGAATCTACTTTTAATTTTAGAAGAAAAAAAGATTTTTTTTTTTTAATCTCAATACGATTGTTTATTAGGCTGCAGCAGCAATTATCTAAGAATCATTTGCCATTGAAAAAAAAAAATACCATAATGTATTATAAATTTAAGACTCAATATATCACAATTCAACGGTAATTAAGTCTCACGTAACTTCTTTTTATGATTTATTATTTAACATAAAAAAAATGTTGAGATTAATTAATTTTTATAATGGACCCCATATGATTGATTGCCTCTTTACTGTAATTTACAAAAATGTTAAACTAATCTACTCATTTCTCTATGTCGGCTGCATGTCTCTATTTCAACAAAACTCTTTTGTTTGAGTAGCTGATGCCGATACTTGATTCATTTATCCTCTCTTCTCTTGTTTTTTTTTTTTGAAATATCAGTTTTTTATTTTTTATTTTTAATTTAGAAAAAATAAAAAACAGCCCTTAAAAAAAAAAAACACTCGAAATTCAAATATTAGCCAATATGCACCCAATATCAGTTAAGATATTGCTCGAGCCTACGCCGATATTCATTTTTTTTTTAAATCGCCGATATAAAGTGTATGGCCAATACCTATCATATCGACTGAGATAGCTCAGTTTCAAAAATCCTGAGATATCTCGACTGATAGGATACGTATCGACCGAGAATTCATCCCCTGATTGCATCAACCAATATCACACATTTATTATAAAAAAGACTCAACATAATTGATTGAGATGGTTCAAGTGCTTTATAGACTAAAGATTTTTTTTTTAAAAAAAAAATCATTCAATTATCATAACTTTATAAGATGGACTTGAAAAAATCAATAGTTTATAACAACTAAATTCTTATCATCCCATGTCAACATCGTTAGTTAAAATCTCATATATTTAAAGTTTGCCTTTTGAATTCTACTTCTTCATTTAACTCTATCATTAATCATATCATCAATCACCCTATCATCTATCACATCTTCCCTCTATATTTTAAATAATCTACGTTTTCTGTGTGTCTATGATTTGTAGACCTCTTTACATGGTTAAATCACATCAACCAAGTATCAGTCTGTCCTCTATTGAGACTGATTTCAAATTGTCTATTATACAATCATTTTTAACTTTATCATTCACCGTAACATTCCATATTTTGTTAATGGTAACTTCATCTATTTATCTTTTTTTATAATATAATACTCTACTTCAGGAATTTAAATACCGACTTATACATATTGTATCAGCTAATATATATCAATTTTTTAAGCCTTCACATATCGCCGATATCAACCAATATCTCAGATTTTAATTAAAATAAAATTAGGTGAGAAAAAATTCTTGACCAAGAAACAAATATCGGGCGATATCTCGACGGATACAGAAATTTGAACCCCTCCTCTACTCTAAAAGTCCATATAGCATCATCAATCTTATTAGTGTTATTCTAGACTCTTTTATCATTCTCTGCTCCTAAACTCCTATCCAATAGTTTTTAAGATCAACAACTAGGACACTACCATATGGAGTCCATTGTTAATCATAATGGCTACGGGTCTCTGATAGTTGTATCCATGATGATAGACAGAAAGGGACATGAAAAAAATAAAGGGAATATATGTAGACTTCAATCAGATACAAATCAATAGATGAAATAATAAAAGAAAAAAAAAAGATTAAAAAATCAATTACTTGCAGTTGTTCCAAGTTTTTGCAGTGGAGAAGATGAGGATAATGAATCCAAATAAAATAACTTGCAAACTACAACATTTTAGAATAACCAACAACCAAAAAAAAAAAAAGAATCACAAATACAACACGGAACACACGTAGACAGAGAATCAAACAAGGCAACAAAACAGTCACTGCTAATCCCTTTTTTTTAACTAAATAACCCTCCCTTTAAGATTAACAATTAGATAAGTAACTCCTACAGGAAATGATACTGCTCTGTCCCCTTTTTCCTAAAACCTACTTGTGGATTTCTCATTTTGGTGTCCTCACTTGGCCATCATCACCTTCACAAATTCCTCATAATTAATCTGGCCATCTCCATCAACATCGGCTTCCCGGATCATCTCATCAACCTCTTCATCAGTAAGCTTCTCTCCGAGGTTGGTCATCACATGGCGCAGCTCGGCAGCAGAGATGAAGCCATTCTGATCCTTGTCAAAGACACGGAATGCCTCCTTGAGCTCCTCCTCTGAATCGGTGTCTTTCATCTTCCGAGCCATCAGGTTGAGGAATTCAGGAAAGTCAATGGTGCCATTGCCATCTGCATCCACCTCATTGATCATGTCCTGAAGTTCTGCCTCCGTTGGGTTCTGACCAAGTGAGCGCATTACGGTGCCCAACTCCTTGGTTGTGATGCAACCTGGAATGGCTCGATAAAAAAGAAATGTAAGAGACCAGAAAATGGACTAGTTTTTATTCATCTGCTTGAAGATTTTCAACATGCCATGAATAAAACATGAGATATTAGGACCAGGAGATCACAGAAACTTCCATTAGAATCTGCACAAAACCATGATCTTTCCATTTCCCACGTAATAGAACAAATCTAACAGTAAAAAAAAACATATAAATTGTCATCATTTAGCATGCCCTTGATTAGTATCATTATCATCATCATCATCATCATCAAAGATCAACTCCTAGCTTGGCATGTGATAGACGATCCAAGATCAAGATAGGCCATGTTCAACAAGGCTCAAAAGCTTGACTTGTTAGGAGGCTCACTCCGTTATGGGCTAGAACTTCAGTATGATTATATGTTTTGCATGTATTTATGCAAGCATTCAAGCATAAGTATTTATATTGTATAAGAAATCATATACATATACCGAATATGTATATGATATGCATAATATGTATAATATTGCTTGAACTGAGCTTAAGATTAATTCATGCTTGATATGCATAATTAAGAGAGTTGTAAATGAACTTTGCTAGACTCAAACCTCTAAGCAAACTAAGCTTAATTTCACAATGGCAAGTAAAGATCAAGTACACTTGACAAAATATCCAAATGAATCTCCAGGTGGCCAATACTCCAGCACAAGCTAGACTAAACAAACATTTAAAGTTGGCCCAGCTCATCTGTAATAGAGGTTAAAATATTGAGAGAAGCTTCAGCGTCTCTGCCAAATATGATAACATTAGAGCATTCATATCTGAACTGGATATTTTAATATTGCAATATCATTTTGGGGCTTCTAATGCAATTTTTAATCAAAAGTATATGACATTAGTCTTCATGCCAGCCCAACTTTGTCTTTTTTATTTATTTTTGAGACATAACATGGCCACCAATATAACAATGCGATAAATATTCCCTCCTTCCATCCATTTCCACTCACTATTCATCCTCTTCTATGTTGCATCGTTGTGTCTTTGATTCTTTATGCCTAATGATTTTAGTTTCCATTGTTGTCCAGTCACGCACTCACGCACATAAACGTGCATAAACACATATGCACGAACATGTACATGAAACTGAAGTAGCTTTGATAACAAGAATGTCAAGATTTGGTGGCAGCAATCACTTTGGGAGTGGAGGCAGTTTGGGAATGAGAGAACTTGGGCAACTGAATCTCCGAAGTAGTTTGATAACAATCGTATAAAGATTTGGTGGCAGCAATCACTTCGGGAGTGAAGGTGATTTGGGAATGAGAGAACATGGGCAATTGCATCTCCAACTCCTTCCACGTGAGAGTGGAGACAATGGTCTTCAAGACTTCACCAGACCTTAACACTAAACTTTAGAGAATTTTCTCCACAACTGGGCCATGCTACTACCTCTACTTGCGTCAACAACACAGCCCAATCCTATAATCAATATTACATCTAGGAAGAAGGACTGCATGTGCTAAGAAAAAAATAAATTGTCTTTGAAACTGAATCACCCAAACTGACCAATAAATGTGCCTTTATTGATAATTTCTTTTTAAGAAACTTGTTACTCCATAAAGTTTGGATCAAACTAGTCAATAAAGAATTAGATCAAATGCTCCAAAATATGGATTCATTGTACAACATGGATAAAAGAAATTAACCAAACTACTACTGCTTACAGAACAAGCTCTAAAAAAAAAAAAAAACAGATCAGGAAAAGCTATCCATTTCATCAAAGCTGCAACTAAAACAAAAGAGAAACAATTGACCACATACATTTTACAATCATTGAAAAATCTAAGCACCCACATGTTTACTTGAACAAAACAAATGAAACAACCCTCCCATTTAACATTCTAACAAAAATAGGGAAAAAACATGTAAATTTTCATTCAATCAAACACACATCAGCAGTTTTCAGGCTTCATTAAAAAGAAGAAAATGACATCATGGAAGCCACAAATACATAATCAGTTTCATAAAAAACGAAACACACCAACAAATTAGATTGAAACAAGCTAAAATAAAGCAGAAAGTTAAATAGATAATATATCTAGTGCATGTCACCATATTCTAGCAGGAAATAACAACAAAAATAATCAAATGGAAACAATAAAAGGTTCTTGCTTTCATGTCTGGAAGCAGAGTTAACATAGTGTCTGATGCGGAAGCGATGCACACTTGGCAATTCGATCCCGAAACAAAGCCTGCAGCCATGGCAGGAGAAGGAAGAGATGCCCGCAGCCATGGAAGGAGAAGGAAGAGATGCCTACAGCTATGGCAGGAAAGAAGGAAAAAGGAAGAAGAGAAAATAAAAATAATAAATTGATTTTTTTTTCATTCAATCGTGCATGCTAACTTAGAAACCTAATCTAGAAAGGAGTCCTAATTACATTAGGAAACTAAGTATAAAGGGGAATCTAATTAAGACACCTAATTATATTAGAAAACGAATAAAATAAAATTTAGAAATTAACAACTTGCTAAAAAAATAATTGAGGTCCACTCTGGCCCTCTGTGTCCTACATCGGTTTCAACCTCTCATTTCCCAAAAATAAATACAAAATTCGTTAGAGCAGAGAAAGTTTCCACCATCTGATACTAGTTTTGGACGCACGGAAAGGAATGAAGTTTTCCAGGAAAAGTAACAATTTTTAAACTCAACTCCTTTTTAGTTAAAAACTTGGTCATTTTCTAAGAAAGTACTTTCATCTTCCATACATCCAAACAGAGCTTAAGCACAATTGATCAATCTATTCATCCTTACTGGAGTCCATATCAAATCAGGAAAAGAAAAGGACCAAGATCGTCAAAACCGAGAAAATCATAAGATTCAAATAGGGGAAAAAAACTTTTTGGATGAAATGTATAAAAGGAAAAAAGAACCTAATTCCTACTAAATGGTCCTCCTCCCCCCCCCCCCCCCAAAAAAAAAAAGAACTTTCCTTTTCATGCATCCAAACAGATGCTTGAGCAGAATGGATCAATTGTTTCCTCGAATGATATAAAAAATAAAAATAAATAAATACTCGATTGATAAACAAGAAAAAAGGGGGGGAGCCAAATTTCTATTCCCATGGACTCGAAGCAGGCAAAAAAATGTCCCCATATTGGTAAATCAATAGATTCTAGTGGAAAAGAAGGAAATCAAGAGAAATGGAAGCATCTTACGTCGCTTTCTATGCATGGAAACGAAAATACTTTCCAGGAAAATACTCATGTCTGTTTTACTTGAAATATGGGCAGTTTCCAACGAAGTACTTTCCTTCCCATGCATCCAAACAGAGCCAAAAAATAAAAGGCCTTAGATCTTCGAAACATTAGAAAATCAGATGATCTAAACCAGAAAATGAAAAGTTTAAAACAAGCGAAAGAGAGCCCTTGGAAATCGATGGATTCTGGAGAGGACAAAACGACATGAAAGAAAATGGAAGGGATCTGACCGTCTCCATCCTTGTCGAACAAGCTAAATGCTTCCTTGAATTCGGAGATCTGATCATCTGTCAGCTGATCCGCCATTTATAGTCTCAGTTCGAGCTGGAAAACGAACGCCGGAGCGGAGGAATGCAAGGAGTCGCCTTCGTTCGCCTGCTTTCGCCGGGTTCTCGTTTTCTACTTTCGTCTATACTCTATTTATAGCAAGTCGATACACTTCCCCCGCTACGGAGAAAGTTTGTCACCGGTGGTGGTAAGACGGACGGAATACCTTTGTTAAATATAGTATATTCAAGATTACGATTTTACCCTTCTACTCAATTATAATTACAGCTCTATTACATGCAGCGAACATTTGAATCACAAAATTGTCAGATTAGGGTCGACAATGCTGTTTTGAAATAACAAAATCATTTGTTTATTTACAAAGATAGCTTAAATTGAATCAATATATTTTTTGAGGTAGGTTTATATATTTAATTAAAACTTTAATTTTCAAATTTAATTCAAGTCACATTGTAAGTTGTGTTGAAATTGCAGGTAATATTTTGTTAAGTCTCAATTAAAATGTATTTCATCTTTATCCTCAATAAGGTTATTTATTTCATAGTTGTGAATTTGTATTTACATCTGGTTTTGACTCTTTTTATATGGGTCAATTATTTGATGTCCATAAGACTTGATTTTGTAAATATTTTTTATAATCAAAGCAGTCCAAATCATCTTAGGACACCCGATTATTCTCAGAGAATGTGCAAGCCTCTCTACCCATGCATACTCGGTAACTCTACAAGAGTTGCCCTTTGGAGTGGAGTGACAATCGAACTTAGAACTTCCTGCTTTTTTAATCAGGTTCCTGACCATGACTCTAACCCCTTTATATATTTTATAACATTGATATCGTAGTAATAAAAATTATCAATTATGCTAAAATTTGTCGTCAAATAAATAAAATACAAATCAAAACAATATGCTTAGATGGATCATGATGCTCAAACATTTTTTTTTTTAAATTAAGTTCAAATTGAATCTTTGATAGTTCAATTTTGGATGAGTGTTTCCTTTAACAAATAGGAATCTCCCTAGAATACAGACAAAGTGAAAGTGGTTGAGGTTCTTTATCTAATTTTGTTTTACTCTTTATGTAGGTCTAAACTCGATTTTGATTCAAACAATCAACACCCAAATTACAAATGGAAAACAATCACCAAGGCTCAAAAATAGTAACAGGAAACTTTAAAACAAGCAATTTATTGGTGACATAGAAGAAATCAGAGTCTCCCCAGTTGAGGTTCTTCTTTGGTTCATATCAAGAAGCATTTGGAAAGAGAGAGAGAGAGAGACAGAATCAAATGTATAAGAGGTCTAAGCCTAGTTCTATTTTTCATTAAAAGGAGGCTTAGACATCAAAATTTGAAGTATTACAATGAGAAAATCTTTCAACCTCTTACACCCTTTTAAACAGTAAAATAGATTAACTCAAAACTCTCTCTGCTCTCTATTCTCTTTCAACTCGTTAAGATGAAATGTCGGGAAATGATTGGTGCAGTAACACCTTTTGGTGCACAAAAAATAAATAAAATGTCCATTTTGTTCAAATTTATTTCAACTTTTCTTCTTTCTCTCTTTTCATCTATTTGGACAAAATGAATATTTCACTTATTTTTTGTGCACCTAAAATTAAAAGTTTTGATGCACCTTCTTTCAATTGAGAAGGAAGAGGGCTTTTATACTTCCTAAGAAATAAACTCATAAAAATAAAGAAAATCTCACCATTCATTATTGTCATTTGAAGAGAAAGCTCATATTTCCACCAAATATCCTTCTTATATTAGAAATTCATGTAAGAATATTTTCAATAGTTGGAAGTAGGGTTTGAATATCGGCCGGTACGATTCGTATCGGCCGGTACGATTCGTATCGGCCGAAATTCGGTTTATATATCGATATCTCGACTGCATCATATCGACGATATCACGATATATCGTATTGGCCGATATATCGGTCGAGACCTTTTTTCGACCCCTGGTTGGAAGAAGTTGTTGGTCTTCTCATTAACTTGTTAAAGCGTCATTTGATTAAGGGTTTTCTTATATCGTTGTTAAATCATCCAAAGCATTGATTCAATGTGGGTTTTGGTGAAATAATCCAAAGATAAAGCAATTTCCTCAATTTGAAAGTCTCTCTAACTTTGATTGTATATCATTGTCATTAAATCTTCAAAAAGAATGTATAAAAAATGTTTCTCAATTTTACTTCATACGTCAATATAGTGCATATAAATCTTTAGTGTGCATACTATAATACATTAATTATAATGACAAGAATGTGTGCTATAATATATACAAACATATAGATATATATAGTTTGCTAATGAAAATAGAGTTAAAAATAATAAATACATACATAACCTTAAAAGGTACGTTTATTTACTAGGATTGGATTGCATGTTTAGTTTCTATTAGGTCACATCAAATAGGTAGGATACTTAACTTTAACAATAATGGGACTATTATAATACCTTATATACTATTGTTATGTTTTTATTTTTTTATAACATCAGTATTTCTACCCCACATTGGAGGTGACGTTAATCAGTACTGGCTCTGAAATTTTAGGGGCGCTAGGCGCAGTGTATTGGTGGGGACCCTACAGCCCATTGGTCACATTGGGAGGCCTTAGGCGGTGGCCTAGGCGCAGTGTATTGGTGGGGACCCTACAGCCCATTGGTCACATTGGGAGGCCTTAGGCGGTGGCCTAGTTGATCTAAAGCCAGAGCTGGCCCTGAGATTAATCTTAGGGATATATCAAACCACCTCCAAGTATGAGCTAAGCATGGAAAGAGTCGAACCTAAGACCTCTAATTTTATCCTATAAGCTTAGACCAACTAAGCCTAAATAGTAAGTCATGCTGATTTACATTTGTAAATCTAAAAATTTCACAAATCACTTCTATTATTTATTAGCATTAATCTTCTACTAAATCATATTAGATTTAGAAATGTGAATGGGTCAAATGAAAGCTAGGCTTTGCATGTACCAAGCCTTATTATCTCCTGATCGAGAATTTTTGGTTTTCGACGCAAATTATCATCTTTATAGATGAGAATGTGTAGGATCTTTATAGACAAATTCAATGAAGAGAGATCTTTATTGTCTCGTGTGAATCAGATTCTAATTCAATTTAAACTTATTTTGAGTTAATATCATCATTAGATAAAAATTCACTAAAAATTGAGCCTAATTTTACCATGAATCTTTGAAATTGGCCGCGCATTTAGACACCCGGGTTTTTTTTTTACTAGACACCAGTTTTCAAAATTTTCGGTGAAATTACCGTTTTGTCCTCTCGCTAATGATTCTGTAGTTCGAACGATCAGTTTGATCCTCAGAATGAATGCCAAAATGTTATAGTAACGTGTTATTTAAATAATAAAATTTCATTTAAAATTTTAAAATTATTTTTTAAGCACTGTGTATTTCTAAAATTGAATATCCGAACTAATTACGATAACCTGATAAAAATACTTTAAGATTTCAAGGTCTTTTGACACTTTCAAATACTTAAAATACAGTGTTTTACAAATAAGAGTATCTCTAGACTGTACCAAAAACACATTTAGAAGTGTCAAAAGACCTTAAAGTCTTAAAGTATTTTTATCAGGTTATCGTAATTAGTCCGGATATTAAATTTGAGAAATTTTAGAAATACACAGTGCTAAAAAATAACTGTCTATGTTTTAAAGAATATTTTATTATATCATCGACAATATAGACAGTTATTTTTTAAACACTGTGTATTTCCAAAATTTCTCAAATTGAATATCCGTACTAATTACGATAATATGATAAAAATACCTTAAGACTTCAAGGTGTTTTGACACTTCCAAATGTATTTTCTGCATAGTCTAGGAATACCCTTATTTGTAAAACACTGTATTTTAAGCATTTTGAAGTATAAAAAACCTTTAAGTCTTAAAGTATTTTTATCATGTTATCGAAATTAGTCCAGATATTTAATTTGAAATTTTTGAAAATACATAATGTTTAAAAAATAATTTTAAAATTTTAAATAAAATTTATTATTTAAATAATATATTCCTGTAGCATCCTGACATAAATTGTAGAATTGTTAGAAGGATTAAAAGTGCAAAGGTAAAATGATAATTTTACTAAAAAATTTGAAAACCGGTGTTTAGTTAAAAAAAATCCGGGTGGCGCGGCCTTGAAATTTTTGGTTTACAACATTCAATGATTTCAAATTAGATTGAGATCTTATTTATAAGATAGATATATAAAGAAGCCCGAAAAGGTGTCAGTGTGACACATTCAAGTTCCATTTGTGGAAAAAATATAAAAATAAGATAAATAAATCAAAAAGCAGTGGAAGATGCGGTAACTTTTCAAAATTTTAATACTGTGGATTCCGTGTTGGCACTTTCTACCAGCCCTTAATATTCCGGTGGTGCATGAATTGAGAAGTACCTCTACAAAGCTCACTCACATGTCACAATAGCATGAGTAAGATTCAATTAAAGATCATGGTTCTACCTAGTGTTTAACAATTCAAAAAGAGTAATAAGTCAATTTAGGTTAACTTTATTTAATAAAATTTTGAATTAAGTGAGTGGAAGAAATTTTCAATTTTTTTAAATTTTAAAAATTGAGTTCCTTTATTCAATAAAATTAGAATTCAAATCTAAATTTTAAATTTTTAAACATTGGTCCCACGTCAAGTGCAAAATATCGCATTTATTAGATGATTGGGACATCTCTAGTCCACTCATTTGAAGGACATGCACCATATCAGAATAGGTCAAATGATCAAAATTGTCTATTGTTATTGTGCACCATTGTCACAAATATCGTTTTCGAGATATTAATGACGATTAGTAATGTCAAAATATTTTCAAATTCTCATATTTTTACTCAGAAATTAACGGAAAAATTTCGCTAAAAATATAATATTTAAAAAATAATAAAAATATAAATAAAATAAATATTAATAAAGAATTTATCAGGTAATTTACTGAGAATTTATAAAAAAAATTATCGATATATTAAACTCAATAATACCATTTATTGTGATTTTATTGAGAATTTATTGCTATATCGAGAAATCTTAGAATATTAATGATAATTAATATTTTATCAATAAAAATAAGATAAATTTAAAAACATCACCGATATTTGTGAAATTGTTGATAGCATTTATTTTCAAAAGTGACCATTGGATTTGAAAATCGAAGGGTAGTGATGTGTCAATGTGTTGAGAGGGTAGAGGGCACGGAAGCGAATGTAGAAGCGAGAGCACCGAAAGAAATTAGAGAAATGATTTTGAGTGAGAGACGCGGTTCTTACGCGGTACGCGTCGATGTTGACCAAACACGTCCCTCTCTCAGGATCTTGGCGGCCATTTAGAGACAATTAGAATGTGATTTTACCTCTATACCCTTCATGAGCTCCGATTTTACATCATTATCCATCTGTATCTCCGCCGAATTTTTTTCCTCTTCAAAATTCTATTTTTCGGAAATCTCGGTGTTTATTTAAAATATATATATATATCGACCGAGATATCAATTAGGCCCGCAACCGATATTTATTTAAAAAAAAAAAAAGAAATTGACCAATTTCTTTTTTCTCTAGTTAATATATGCATATTGGTCGAAATATTTAGGTCGCCGAAAACTCGAGATATCTCGGCCGAGATTTATACCCTGATTTCGGGTTTGGATCCTTGGCCTACTCTATCGGGGCCTCTCCAAGTAGATTACACTATTATTTGATTAGAAGTTTAGAAAAGATTGGATATTTATTTCCTCTTGAAATTTGAAGCCTTATAGATAACGTTTGGAGTTGTTAAGAGGAATTTTCTTTTCTCAGTATCAAATCTAGTGCAAACAATCAACGAATGTCACTTGACCCACTTTAATGGGTGGGTTTTAAAGGATTTACATTGTTCATGATGTCTATAAAATTTTATATTGATTCGATAAGAGAAGTTATATTTTTAACAGTTCTCTAAATTTTATATTTTTCTACAATAGAAATTCACCAATGTAAATTAATGATCTTTGAAAGTCAAATTGATGTGAAATTAGATATGGATGCATTCGTAGAGGATAGATAGGTGCGATGGAAGAATTAGATCCATTAGGTCTACCACAAGTCTCACAAACTAAAATTTACATGAAAAACTCATGAAAACCGTTCTTAAAAGAAAATTGTTTGTTAATTATATGTCTTTTTTTTAATAATTGTCTCATTCAAATATTGACTTTTCTAATCAAGACGCCTCTCCTAACCTTTTGTCCCTATCTTTCAAAATACTCTCTTGCAAATAATAATAATAATAAATTAGATTAGAAAAAAATACAAGAAAAAAGCAAGCTTCTTTTGAGAGGGAAAAAACAAAAGTAAAAGAAAACAAAGAAAAAAATGTATTTAAATGAGAAATGCAAATGGACTTAATATACTTTTCTTACAACACTATGTAAATTGGACAAAGCTCTAGAATATGTAACTTTCTAGAGTAAAAAAGATGTAATTTATTCATAACAAGTAGAATGTGTACATAAACACCATTGATAACAAAGATTTGTATATTAAAATGAATAACAAAAATAATATTATAAGAAAATATTAAAAATAATTGTATTATAACAATTTAAAAAAAAAATCAATGGATAAGAATATGAAGAAAGATTATTTAAAGTCGTTTGAGCGTTGTCCACAGAAGATCACAAACTACACTTGTATGAAAGGCCAAAAGCTTACAAGTGATAAAGAGTATGAAAACAAGGAGTGTGTATTTAACAAAATCTCTACTTTTTTTATGATCAAGGTGTCTAGGCCTCTTAGAACACCTAACTAATCCTCAGGACATATGTAAACCTTCTTACCTACACACTGCAGACCTTCCTACCTACAAACTGGATAACACTACGGGAAATGGCCCTTTAGAGTGGAGTGAAAATCCAACTCATGACTCTCACTTTTTGAGATGGATTCCTAATCATCACTCTAAAAAAATCTCTACTTGAGTAAAGACCTATGTCTCTCTCTCAAGGCCAGATAATCTCTCTCTCTTGAAATTCCATTCTCAATTGAATTTTTTCTAATATCTCACACTCAAAATCTCCTAAATGTGTCAACACCACCCTTAAAAGACATGGATTGTGATGCTTAAGAACATTACTAAAGTTTTTAAAAAAAAGGAAGTGATTGGTGGACCGACACCTTTATTCTTGTGCACCAAAATTGAATGAAACACCCATTTTGTCTAAATTTGTTTCAATCCTTCTTCTTTCTCTCTTCTCTTGTTTAGGTGAAATGAGTATTTTACTCACTTTTTTAGCACCAAAGTTAAAAATTTTGGTGCACCAATCAATTCCCAGAAAAAATTATACTTAGGACATTTAGCCAAGTAAAGAGACCTTAACAAATAAATATCATTCTCATCAAATTGAGACTTCCACCAAAAGCCCATTTCTATTGAGGACCAACCTCTCTTCTTCGTGAAAGCTGCGAGGCAATAAGATTTTATTATTTAATAATTTCTTTTCCTAATATCCCACACTCAAAATCTACTCAAATTTAACTTCTAAATTGTAATTTGACTAAACATTAATTTCTAAAATTAAGTAAATGTTTTATTTATAACTATTGGTATTTTTATTTCCCTCAAAAAATTTTGAGGCTAGTGAAACATATAGTTGTTCTCCAAAGTGATAGTTGCAACTTGTTAGTCATTTAAATTTAATAATTTATCTCATCAAATATGAGCCAATCTTTTCGAGTACGTGCATAATTTTTTTCATGAAATTATATTTTATTAATTGTTTTTATGGAAAGTATATAGATTTTATTTTCTAAAATGATCAACTTTTCTTAAATGGTGCTACACGAAGTTCATAATTAAATTCTTTTTTATTGTCATGTGGCGAGGCTAGGTTATAACTCAAGACACTTGATTCTAGACAACGATGTCAATAAAAATAACAATAATAAAAAAATATATTACATAATTAGTTTGATAGATACTTTTTATATGAAAGGCTATATCATGTAATAACAAGTGAAATTAGGTCTAGTTTGGGCATAAGCTAGCTTAGTCTAATAGAAAAATTCATAAGTTAAGCTCGGTAAATCGGTGTTTAGGCATGAGCCTTGGTTGGGTTGTATCGGATCATGGATTAAGTCATAGCTTAAATGCTTGATTAAGTTGGATTATGAGTCATGAGTAAAGTTGTAATGTAATTCTCACCTAACTCCTTTAGATTATCTTTAATTGAGAATTCCAATTGAATGCACTATGAGGAACGGACTGTATGCCATTTGAGCTATTTTCCATTTATAACATCCATTTTCAAATTTTTCCTTTTAGAATTCTTGGAGTAAATAGATCTCCCTAAAACTATCTGAAATAATTAATGGGTATGGTGCCTCATTAGCACATATGAAGACATATTAGCTCATTATTTTTGAGGTAGAACATATAAGCTCAAATGCCCTAGATCTAGGACAAATGAGTTTTTTCTTTCCCATAATTTACTTCTTTTTTTTTTTTTATTGGGTGGTGGGTGGGGTGGGGGGTGTGTGAGGGGGAGGGATGGTAACTTCATTAAGGGAGAAGTGCACAGAAAAGGGAAGTCCAAATAGATCAGAACAAGAAGGGACCCGACCACCTAAACAGCCTACAGCAAGAGAGAAACAAAAAGCGCCCCACACTAACTTAAACTGCAAAGAAACTACATCAAACCAATTCATGCCTTCCAAGCTCTGGAAATGTCTACGATGGAGAAATCCTGGAACTCCTCAAGGGTAGATGCCCATGCAGCACATTTCGCATAATCCTGCAACTGACCTCAAAAGGGTTCTCTTCCTTGTTTCTAAACACTCAATTATTGAGCTCCCACAATAAGCTCTACATAGTGCCACAAAGGGTCAACTGCCACAACAATGAAAAGCTTGAGGACCCCTTGAAAGACATCCAAGCATAAGACAGATGAGCAATTGAAGCAGGCATTGACCACTGAACATCGAAAAGATGTAGAGAGGAGCTCCAAACTAACGACGAGAAAGGGCAATGGATGAGAAGTTTGTCCAAGTCTTTAAAGGCATGAAGGCAAAAGGGTTAAGACTAACCATAACTCTTCTTCTCTTGTGAATGGCATCTTGGATGAGGATTTTCCAAAGACCAGCTATCCAGAAAAAGCTCATGGCCTCCCGGGGAGCTTTGGAAAACCAGATGAAAGAGTTAAACAACGGGACTAAATCAACAAGATTGCTCAACACACAAAAGTGTTTCAATGAAAACAGTTGGATGAGTTAGACCACCAAATCTGAGGATCCTTCAAAGAAGGAAAAATACAAGTGTCACTAAGAAGATGGACGAGAGATGAAAAATATTCTGCTTCCCAGTTACATCGGCGACACCACCTAGTCCCCATTGATAACATAACAATTAGCAACAAGGGCTTTTGCAGAAGTTAACAAATGGAAGAGAGATGGAAAGCGTGTAGAAAAAGAGCAAAAGCCGCACCAAATAGTTTTCCAGAATCAAATTCTTCTATTACCACAGCCAACTTCCACAAAAGATCTTTCCATAATGTACTAATCAGTTTACTACATCGGCTTTAATATGTTCATATAAAATGAAATTATAGTTATTTGTGAATCAATATAGATGATAGAATGAGAAAAACCCAAACGAATCAAGTTCATCCACAAAGTTCACAATTTAGACTCATATAGCTATGTAAGAACAAAATAGCCTAAGGACAAACAATTACCTTTATGTTAGGTCAAATTGAAACAAACTTGAAAATCTGCCATTTTCCAATCCTAGTTTTTCTTCATATATCTTTTTTATAGGAATCTAAATAAAAGAAATGAGAACAATCAAGAAAAGTAAGAAAAATGTAGACATAGCAACAGCAGTTTCAATTCTAAGAGAAATCAACCCTCCAAGCTTTAGGCTATGTTTGTTTCAGGGGAATTGAAGAAAAACCTAGGGATTCCGCTCCTTTCACCTATTTGGTATTTACTAAACAGGAGAAATGTGGGCCCCACTTTATTCTCCTTTTCCTCACCCAAGAACTAAACCTATTGCCCCTTGAGAAAGAGAACAAACCCACTTTTCTCTCCGTCTCCTCGCACAAGTACTAAACATATTCCCTTGAGAGAGGAGAAACCATCTTCTTCATCCCTTTCTTTTCTCCCTTTTTGTCTCTCACCTTTTCACCTATTATTAACAAACACGATATAGGAGAATTTCATACCCAAAGGTATCGCAAAAACTCTCCTCATCCAAACATAGCCTTGGTTTTAATTCAAGGAGAAACAAACCTCTGACCAAACCTATGTTTTGGGAAAATCTTCTACTTCATGAATGATCAACTCAATCTATAAAAGTACAATGAAAATTAAGGAAAATAAAAAATAGGGAAAAATATCCCTTCATTTATCAATTACCCATTACCTACTAAATAATTGAGACAACTAATGTGGAAATAAAATCCCAATCCTATCATTTTCCCCTCCATTAAGATGAACTTTGTCCACAAGGTTCAAGCTAATCTCTGTCCATAGGTTGCAAGTCCTAGCCAGATAATCCTCCAAATGGAGTAGTTCAATTCTGACTGTGATGTCTATGGTAAGATGTTTTCAGTCAGCTACACCAAGACCTAGTTGCTCCAACAATTGAATGCCTGATACCACATTCCAACATTTAAAAGGCAGCAGATACATGTTGTGTCTGAAGTTCTATCCTTGAATCTCGAAGCCATACTCTTATGCTGGGTGGAGCATTTAGGTGAAAAACCATCAATTCCCAAAGTCGTAGGAGATGATGATGGAGATATAGGAACTTATAATTATTGTGCTAATCCAATGACATTGTTGGTGCTGCCAACCTGCCACTATCAATCACAATGGAAAAATGTCAATCCATAATCAATCTTGTAACTCGCATAGTTTAAGCAGATGTCTTTCTAGAGATTGCTTGGAAAGATATTTCTGGAGAGGTAAATGCTAGACCCCCTCCTGTGGGATTCATTCGGTACATCCTATCAATCATGCACACCAACTTCAAGCATGAAAATATGTTGTGTTTTACATCAAAGTTTTAGTGCAAATTTTTCATCGCAATTGGAACATCTATCTTTTTCTCTTCAAGATTGCATTTCAACCCATGACAATCGCTTAATAGGTCGAGTTTCTTATACCATAGTTGAGGAGAGAGATGATTTCAATAAAGGATAAAACAAAGATTTGGTACCTTGGACAAATATTGAAGCCTTTTTTTTCTTTTTTTTAAGCAATAACAGTAAAAAGACTATATTAATAAAGAAAGATGTAATACAAATCAGGGGTATAAGAGACTTAGACTGAAATACCACCCTAAATCCTAAACCCTAAACCCCATTCTGCCACACCATTTGTTGACCTTTTGACAAGCTCAAAGGATACATCTCAACCCAAGCACAATGTCCTAATCTCCCTAGCGACTAAAACCAATTTACAAGAATGACGTTTTGCAGCCCCTAGTCCACTTTATCGCATTCGCCGAATCCCCCTCTATTATTAGCTTCCTCAGACCAAAACTCACCCATAAAGACAAGGCTCTCCTAAACCCTATCAGCTCTACCTCATTTGAGTATCTAAAACATATTGTGACGCAGGACAGGGGATAAGGTAATCCTAAATGCCTAAATGCAATTATAATGTAACAAAAACTCAATATGAATCAAATTTATGAATCTGAAATTAAAACTCAAAATTAATAATTGCAATAAACAATATAAATTTATCGTCAATATTCAATTTAATGTGAACAATTATGTAACATTCCAAATCAAGTCACAACTCAAAATAGAAGGCCTTCAAAACAAAGGGATTTAACTAAATCCACAAATAAGTAGATCAATCACCAAAAGAAACTAATTCGGACTGTTTAGAATCAAGGTGACGTTAAAAACAAAGTGGAGGCAGCAGGGTATGGGAGTATTAGGGATGGAAAAAAGGGATTTAATGATAAAAGAGGATAGGTAATGGCTGTATGGTAGGTTTAGGACAGGTAGAGGTGGCTGTATGAGGCTAAGGAAGGTCCAAGAGGACTTGTGGCTACAGAAAGAGGGCTGTAAGGGACTTAGGAAGGGCTTGGGACGAATCTGGATAGGATCTGGGACAGATCGGGACGAGTCTGGATGGGATCTGAGACAGGTCGGGACGGTAAACAAGGATTTTTCTAGGACAAATATGAGATAGCAATAGGACGGTTCTGGGACAGATCTGGGACAGCAATAGGATGATTCTGAGACAGCAGTTCGGCTGGGTTTGAGAGGGCAGCAAAGAGAGAAGAAAGGGAAAATAGAGAGATAGAAGAGAGATAGATAAAAACCTGGATCTTAGAAGAGGATTCTCACCTTTTTCCGTGGCTTCTCGCCTTCCCTAGTTTCTCACGAGGGTTCCTTGGCTTCTCACCATGCTTCCTGCTATGGAGGCAAGTTTGCACAAAGGAAAAGTTGTTCTTTTCATTGATTAAGTGTCAATCCCGTACGGAGGAGTTACATCATATATATAATGACTTAAAAAAATGAAAAAGACTAAAATACCCTCAAATAAACAAATACCAAATTACCCCCAATGATTAGAAAGTCCTAATTACACGTAAAATCACTAAATTTTCCCAAACAAAACCAACTATTGGACTAAACAAATAAATGAAAGAAAAAATACAATTATGAAAAGCTGGAAATCCTAAATCTAAATATAGAAACTTGCTAAATATGGAAACTCGTGTGGTGCTCCGCATCATACTAACTCTGAGAAAAAGAGAGAAGAGACACCAACTGAATTAAGCAAGACCCCTCCTGTCCCTAGTTTCCCTCTTGCTACCCATCTACATTGAATTTGGAAATACCAAGCGGAGGAGGAGACCCAACCACACTACCTCCCACCACTCTAGGTCTACCACTCAAACAACTCTCCCAAGACCTATCTATCATAGCACCCCCAAAATAACTTGCTCGCTGCCAGCCAAGCACATAATCTCCACTTTGTCGTTTCAAAGATTTACTCTCCTCGCTAGCTTTGTTCTTGAAAATCCTAAAGTTTCTTTCCTTCCAAATGGACCACAAGATAGTTGATAGAATAGTAATCCACGCTACCTTCTTCTTGCATTGAAGCTTTATTTCTTGCATTAGGGATAATCCCACAATTTCCAATGAAGTGCCAGGGCAAAATGTGCACCCATCAGCTACAAAGTCCTCTTTCAAGCCACCTATACAGCACCCAATTGGTGCCTTATTGATACAGTTTTCAACACAATTTACCAACTGTTCAAATGTATTTGATATTATCATATAGAACCAACTTGACGCAATTTAAGTATTGCTTCATCAAAAACTTCATGTTTCGTTGAACCAAATCAAACACAAAGAGCCCTTGCAAATGACTCTCAAGTTAGATTTGATTGAGTTTGTTCATACCATTGGAACCATTGATGGGGCTCACTCTATGGAGTAAACAGAAGTCTTGGATGCTAGGATTAGGGATCAGGTATAGAGGTTTCAAAAAAAAAAAAAGTTTAGGAAATTGGTATAGGGGTTCTAAAAGGGGAAATCGAGTATTCAAAAAAATAGGAAAAGGTTGATCGTGGGTGACAACCGTGAAAGTTGATTGTGGACGGAACCATGAGGGGTTAGGGCGGAGATGCAAGGAATCTAGGATAGCATGGGGGTGATGGGTAGATTTAGGTAATGAGGGATGGCGAATAGGAAGATGAGAGGTGGGAGAATTGGATGATGATGAGTTAGCAGACTTGGGTGATGAGGATCGACAGATCTGAGTGATGAGAATA